>JAPTYR010000025.1:11487836-11503711 GCA_029814505.1 Siphamia roseigaster | reverse complement strand
AAAGTTGAGGTGACTACTGCAAAAGATGGCAACAGAAAGACTTTCTCTCGTCCTGTGACAGAAGTAGTCCTGCTTCTGCCTGAAGTACACACCAGCAATGTTGATAGTTAAATTTGGGTTCTTACAGACCCCAGGCGGGGAGTGTCATGTTTCATATTTTATATTTTATTCTCATGCAATGTTCAGTGTTAATATTTGGGGTTAGACTAATGTACCTGCTTAGATATTAATGACTTTTACCATAAAAACGATCTCAGGGGCTTTTATTTTGACAACTCATTTGAACAGGAAGTTGTAAGCAGCCATTTTGTCCTTGACCAGTTCGAGCTTGCTTTCAGTGGAGACAGCTGCCTTTGTCTGCCACTCCTCATTTGCCAAACTTTCTATGCTTGCTCAAGTAACGTCTGTAAGTACTTTGTTTTGCAATTCATAATTTTTCTAGTTCATGTTTATGCTGGAAATTCATATATTAATGTTAGAAGGTTAAAAATGCAATTAAAAACGAACTATTTTGGCAATGACATAGCAATACACATGCTGTAACTAGGCAACAGTAATTCATCAGTCATCTTTTACTATTTTTGATGTATGTTGTGTATATGTTTTGTATTTCAGTTTCACAATATAATGATTCAGTAAAAATCACAAGAAAGACAATCTGCTTCTGTGGAGTTTCTGGATCTCTGTTTAGCTGCTTGGATAGCTACGCCTAGCGAGACCAAGACAGTGAAAAGACGGCATCACAGCAAGCATGGAGCAGCGCTATCACACAGCTAAGTGGCAAATAAGCTTACAAGTGGCTCACATGTACTGAACTGTCTGCGAATAGTTAAATGATGGAGCGGAGACCATCAGCACGATATGAAACCTATTCATCTGGATCTCATGGTGCCCAAGCTTCAGTTAGCTCCAGATCTAGCATGATGTTTTTACAAGCTAAGGCAAAGGCCGAAGCAGCTCAAACCAGAGCAGCATTCATGAAAAAGGAAGTAGACATTAAAGTGGAGCAAGCACGTCTGCAAGCCTTACTGGATTCGCTCAGAGCAGAGCAAGAGCTAGAAGCAGCAAAAGCTGAAATGCATGCACTAGAAGCTGGATTAATTGAAATGGGCTATGAGATGAGGAGCTGTGCCTCTAGTTCAGATCTGCAAGATGCTAAAAATCAACTTATTACCAAATATGTGCTGGAACAAAGGAGTGTTAATACTGGTGGCACACCGCATCAGATGAGGAATGTAGATGTTAGCACACCAAATCCCCATGCTGCTACAGATCTACAAACGCCAATTAATCACACAGCCGCTGATTATGGCCCACCTCCTCTTCTAAGCGCCCCGCGAGTTAACAGTCAATTACCTCGCCCAAGCAATGGTGACCCACCTGTACCTGCTCCGCGACGTTCTATCCCCAGAGTGCCTGACCATGGAGATTACCAATCTTTTAATCTCACCAGTGATCTTGCCAAATTCTTAGCTCGCAGCCACATGGTAACTTCAGGGCTCACTTCCTTTGATGATCAGCCCATAAACTACTGGACTTGGAAGGCATCATTCAAAAGTGCTATAGCTGGCTTAGAGCTCTCCGCTGCAGAAGAGCTAGATCTTCTTGTCAAGTATCTAGGCAAGGAATCAGCCGAGCAAATCAAGCGAATTAAAGCTGTTAATATCAGACACCCACCAGCTGGCTTATCATTGGCCTGGGAGCGGCTCGAGGAGACTTACGGCTCACCTGAGGCTATAGAGCACGCGCTTTTCACGAAGGTTGAAAAGTTTCCCAAGGTCACAGCTAACGACCCACGCAAGCTACGTGACCTAGCAGATCTACTGTCAGAGCTAGAGTATGCAAAGCTAGATGGCAGTCTACCAGGCCTGTCATACTTAGACACCGCCAGAGGCATATACCCCATAGTGGAGAAATTGCCTCACAACATTCAAGAGAAGTGGATATCGTATGGCTCAAAATACAAGCGCAGTCATCTCGTCAGCTTTCCTCCATTCTCTGTGTTTGTGAAGTTTGTTCTCACAGAGGCTAAAGCGCGCACAGACCCTAGCTTTAATCTCTTCTCTTCTTCGTCTATACCTGCAAACATGAAAAAGGGCTACTCAGACCGGCCAGCTAAAATGACTGTAGCGGTCCACAAGACGCAAGTCTCTTCTACTGGAGAGTCACCCAGTGAGAGTGAGAACAATGCAGTGAACCCAGGTAAACAGTGTCCGATCCACCAAAAGCCCCATCCGCTCAAGAAGTGTCGCGGGTTCAGACTGAAGACTTGGGATGAGCGTAAGCAGCTACTGAAAAAGTACTCCATCTGTTTTCGTTGTTGCTCCTCTACCCAGCACCTGGCTAAAGATTGTACAGCTGAAATCAAATGTACCGAATGTGCGAGTGATTCCCATGTATCAGCACTCCACCCCGGTCCAGCCCCTTGGTCATCCAAAGCGTCTCCTCCCGCAGCAAGTCATGGCGGGGAGGGAGACAAAGCGGAGAGCCAGGAGGTGACTTCCAGATGTACACAGGTGTGCGGAGAGGGAGTAAGCCCACGAGCATGTTCCAAAATCAGCCTTGTCAATGTGTACCCCGCTGGACGCCAAGAACAGTCCAAGACAATGTACGTAATTCTGGACGATCAGAGCAATCGCTCTCTTGCTCGCTCCAAGTTCTTCGACGTCTTTCAGATCAAGGGCTCTTCGCACGCATACACATTGAAGACATGTGCTGGGCAAACGGAAATGTCAGGAAGGAGAGCTTGCGGATTCATCGTTGAGTCTGTAGACAAGAAGCTGAGCCTGTCCTTACCTACTCTTCTTGAGTGTGATCAGCTCCCGAGCAACCGCTCCGAAATACCTACACCAGAAGCTGCACACCACCACGCTCATCTGAAGTGCATTGCGGATGAAATCCCACCTTTGGATCCCGACGCTGACATCCTCCTCCTGTTAGGCCGGGACATCCTAAGGGTGCACAAGGTCAGAGATCAAATTAACGGTGTGGGCAACTCCCCATTTGCACAGAAGCTGGACTTGGGGTGGGTAATTGTCGGGAGTGTTTGCCTTGGATCTACCCACAGACCTCTTGAGGTGAATAGCTTCAAGACCACAGTCTTGGAAAACGGTCGTACAAGCTATCTTCAGCCATGCAGTGGTCAAATCAAGGTGAAAGAAACCTACGCAGAGAAGCCCAACAGTTGTCATCAGCTAGCGCTTATCCAAGCATGCAGCGCAATGACACCTCTCAATAGTGAGAGCCTGGGACAAGGTATCTTCGCTCGCACCTCAGACGACCACAAACTCGGACCTTCAGTCGAGGATATGGAGTTCCTGCGGATTATGGATAAAGAGTTCCATCAAGATGATGCCAATAACTGGGTTGGTCCCTTACCTTTCCATTCACCACGACGACGGCTACCTAACAACAGACAGCTTGCCTATGACCGGCTCATGTCTCTACGACGGTCTTTGGACAAGAAACCTTCCATGAAGGCACATTTCCTGGAGTTCATGGAAAACATGCTCAAGCGACAACATGCAGAGATCGCGCCGCCAGTACCAGGAAACAATGAGTGCTGGTACTTACCTCTGTTTGGAGTCTACCATCCGAAGAAGCCGGATAAGATCCGCATCGTCTTCGATTCCAGTGCAGCCTATGACGGAGTGTCACTCAATGACATCCTCATTACAGGCCCTGACCTCAACAACAGTCTAGTGGGCTTGCTCATAAGGTTCAGAAAAGAAGCAGTGGCTGTCACAGCTGACATTGAGCACATGTTTCATTGTTTTGTGGTAAAGGAGGACCACAGAGACTTCCTTCGCTTTCTGTGGTACGAGAACAATGACATGTCAAGTGAAGTCACCGAGTATCGGATGAGAGTCCACACTTTCGGAAACAGTCCCTCACCCGCCGTTGCCATATACGGCTTACGAAGGGCTGCTGAAGAAGGAGAAGCAGAGTTCGGTGCTGCAGCGCGAAGATTTGTTGAACGCGAGTTTTACATGGATGATGGGCTGAAATCGTTCAGCACTGAAGAAGAAGCCATCAGTGTTGTAATGCAAACTCAACAAATGCTTGCGGCCTCAAACATCAGGTTACACAAGCTCACTTCCAACCGGCCTGCAGTCCTGGAAGCCTTCCCACCTGATGATCGTGCACAAAATATTGAAGACTTGGATCTCTTTGCAGATGACCTGCCGATCCAACGCAGTCTGGGATTGTCCTGGAATATCGCAATGGACACGTTCACTTTCCGAATCACCTGTGAGCAGAAACCCTTCACCCGCAGGGGGGTGCTATCGACTGTGAACAGCGTCTACGACCCATTAGGGTTCATAGCCCCGGTCACCATTCAGGGCAGACTGCTCTTGAGAGAGCTCACCAGCCTGGCAGGAGACTGGGACTCGCCTCTCCCACTCCACATGCAAACAGAGTGGATGAAATGGAGAGACTCATTACAAGACCTAGAAGAACTTCAGATCCCACGTGTCTACACATCCATATCTACATCAGGGGCCCAGCGAAGGGAGCTCTGTGTGTTTGCTGATGCTTCAGTGAAAGCTGTGGCGGCAGTAGCATACATGAGAGTCTCATCTCAAGACGAGCATGTAGAGACTGGCTTTGTGTATGGGAAAGCGAAGCTGGCGCCTCAGCCAGACTTGACTATTCCAAGGCTGGAGCTCTGCGCGGCAGTGCTTGCCGTGGAGATGGCAGAGATGATCGCTACAGAGATGGATGTGACATTCAACAACGTTGTATACTACACTGACAGCAAGGTAGTGTTAGGATACATACACAACCAAACAAGGAGGTTCTACGTCTATGTGCACAACAGAGTCCAACGCATACGGAACTCATCATGCTCTGGACAGTGGAGATACGTACCTACAGACTTGAATCCAGCTGACTATGGATCTCGCTCTGTGCCAGCGGCCCTTCTCAGTAGCACAACATGGCTTAAAGGACCAGCCTTTCTCACCAACCCATCTCTGTACTTACCTGAGCCTTCAGAGACCTACGACCTTGTCGATCCTGTGGCAGACTCTGAGATACGTCCCCAAGTAACGGCAAACCTTATGCACATCCCAGAGGATGCTGTGCAGCCAGAGCGTTTTGAACGCTTCTCCAAGTTAAGCACTCTGATCAGAGCAATATCGCACTTGATCCACATTGCTCGCACCTTTTCTCACTCTACGCCCAACAACAGCTGCAGCGGTTGGCACATCTGCCCGCCATCAGTGGAAGAGATGACACAGGCCAAAGTGTGCATACTGAAGAGTGTTCAAAGAGAGTGCTATAAAGAAGAGATCAAATGCATACAAGAGGGCTCAAACATTTCCTCTTCAAGCAGCCTGAGCAAGCTGAACCCGATTCTTGACCCTGATGGACTGTTGAGAGTTGGGGGCCGTATAAAGCACTCAGGCCTAAACATGGATGATGTCAATCCCATCATTGTCCCCGGCCGTCACCACCTTTCAGTGCTTCTCATACGTCACTACCATGAAGCTGTGAAACACCAGGGCAGGCATTTTACTGAAGGTGCAATCAGGTCAGCAGGCTTCTGGATAGTTGGTGCCAAACGAAGCATTGCCAGTCTTCTGTTCAAGTGCGTGACATGCAAGAAGCTGCGGGGAAAAACTGAACAGCAACAAATGGGAGACTTACCAGCTGAGCGGCTTCAGGTAGCGCCGCCCTTCACATACGTTGGCGCTGACGTATTTGGGCCATGGGAGGTTACCTCACGCCGTACCAGAGGAGGTCATGCCAATTCCAAAAGATGGGCAGTGATGTTTTCATGCATGTGTACCCGAGCAGTACATATTGAGTTGATTGAGACTATGACTGCCAGTAGCTTCATCAACGCTTTGAGACGTCTCTTTGCCATCCGAGGTCCTGCACGGCAGATCCGTTCAGATTGCGGAACGAACTTTGTTGGTGCCTCTCGGGAATTGCAAATGTCCAGTCCTGATTCAACCTCAGAGAATGTAGAGAGATATCTCAGCGAACAGAACTGCACCTGGGTGTTCAATCCGCCCCATTCATCCCATATGGGTGGTGCCTGGGAGCGGATGATCGGGATCGCCAGACGCATCCTTGACAGTATGCTACAAGAGCAAAGAAGCCAGCTAACACATGAGGTCTTGTCCACACTCATGGCCGAGGTAGCTGCTGTGATGAACGCACGACCCCTCGTCCCAGTGTCATCAGACCCAGAGTCAGCTTTGATCCTCACTCCATCCATGCTCCTGACCTTAAAGACAGGGTCCACACCTCCTCCCCCTGGCAACTTTGAGGGTGGGGCCAGGTACAAGGAAGAATGGAAAAGAGTTCAAAGTCTGGCCAACATCTTCTGGGGCAAGTGGAGGCGCGAGTACCTCCACACGTTACAGTTCCGTCAAAAGTGGCGGGACAAGAAGCCCAGCTTGAAATGCGGAGACGTAGTTCTTCTCAAAGATTCTCAATCAAAGAGAAACGAATGGCCCATCGCTGTCATTACAAAGACTTTCCCAGGGCAAGATGGACTGGTCCGGAAAGTTGAGGTGACTACTGCAAAAGATGGCAACAGAAAGACTTTCTCTCGTCCTGTGACAGAAGTAGTCCTGCTTCTTTCTGAAGTACACACCAGCAATGTTGATAGTTAAATGTGGGTTCTTACAGACCCCAGGCGGGGAGTGTCATGTTTCATATTTTATTCTCATGCAATGTTCAGTGTTAATATTGTCTGTTTGAGTTCAAAATAACTCAAACTTATGAGCGGATTTTGCTGAAATGTTCAGGGAATGGTTGAGGATGGACAAAGAAACAAATGATTTGATTTTGGTGATGATTTGGAAGGAAACCACCATTATTGAAAAAGACAATTTTGTGAATAACTGCTGAACTAATAATAATAATATCAACATGAATCCACTTGCTAGAGGTACATTTTCATGGTCAAGGAATCTAAAGATGTTGAGAAAATAACTGTAGGACTGTTATTTTAGATGTAAATCCTAATGTGGGGGGAAATGAGCTGCTTGTTTTATCTCTGAATTTTATTTATTTACCTGTATTTGTATTGCATTTTTGAATAATGCACTAGGTCTCATTGGTTTTCAGGGATGTATTGACCTTTTTTTGAATTTCATTTATGGAACACACATCACTGATAAAAAATCTTCTCTTCTTAATTTATTCAATTGATGACTCAAGCACTGCAATTTTGTAATGTCCTAGAATTCAAATCCTTTATTTAGAGAGCTTCAGCAGATATGAACTTAAAATGCAATTAATTAGATGAATTAATGAAAAATCCTGTAAGTAATTAGATTACATTTTTTAATTGCCCGGCAGCACTCATCCCTTCCATTCATATGGTTGATGAAGCAAAATGTATACTATATACATTTTACACTACTTTTTGTTTTGAGAACACACTTTCAGAACACCCTTCATATTAAAGAGTGTTCTCTGAATGCAAAATTAATTTCGAAGCATCTGCAACTACAAAAACAGCAAATCCAAAAGTGGGTTATAGTCAGTAGCATAACAGTCTCTGTCTGGTCCCAGTGTTTCCTCTCTTAATCCAATCATGTCCCAATTATAAAATATCAAAGATGAAGTCAAGGAAAAAGAGAGGCATATATAACCAAATCTAGACTTTGCTTTTCTGGGGCGTTTTTTAAAAAGATGACTTTATGACCTCTCTGTTTTTGAGAGGTAACAAGATATGACAAGGAGTGGAGGATGCAACCCCAGAACAGAACACATCTTTCTACAGAGCTAAACTCCAACCATAAAACAGCAAAATAAACTGCAATGCAAGTGATGTTTATGCTTCCTGATGGCTATGAACTTCCCTAATGGAAAGCTTTTTCTAAAATCAGAGAAATGGGCACTATTTAGCGGTTTATGACTATGTTGTCTTAGCAGCAGATCTAAACCATTACCTCCCAATTAATTTCATTGTTTTTCAAAGCAGGGGGGGGGGGGGTCATCTTTGTTTGTAGAGGCAAACATTCCTGTACTCTAATTACCCTTCATAAAACCTTAAAGTAGACATCATTTAAATATTCTTCTTCATTTAAGCCCAAAAAACCAAAGGAAAAGGGTGTTTGCCGTAATAAGTGGCATCTAAATATTTTTTAGTGGTGATTTCTGCTGCAGGCAAAATGATTTCCCAGCCTACGGTGCTGATCATTGTACGTGAATATAAACTTTGTCAGAAAACCTCATCTTCCATCTAACTGGTATTTGTCTCATTGCACAAGTGGATCCACTGGGTGACAACTAGGGTGACCACTGGCATGAATCTGGAAATTAGAACACTTGTGTCCAAAAGGGAGGACAAATGTCCTACAGTTAGGATACCGCAGTTTGGGGGGTTAAGAAAAACAACTTCTGAATAACGTATAATGTATGAAGTCAACATATATTTATTAACTTGGAACAGCCATCAAAAAGAAAAATGTGGAAAATAATGGTCAAGATCATATCAACAAGAAACCAAACATCAGTGTAAGTCGCTGTAAAGAGTTGTTCATCTATAGACACTGAAAAAATAGTCTTTGCCATGACATTATGTAGGCCAACATGTATTCACTTGAAAAAAAAGTGTCAAAAAGACAAAAAACAAAAACACATGAACAATGGAAAAATGAATGCAGACACTTGTAGGCCTACTGTCATTTAGCCTATACTGGCCTTGGCTTATTCACTTCTCCAACAAAAAATTAATTTATGCTCATCCAAAAAACCTCCAAAAGAAAAACATTTGGATCAAAAACATCATTATCATTAGTGAAGAATGCTCCTTTGTTCATCCATAGGCATCATTTAGACTCTTCCTTCATTCTGCTGCAGCTCAGAGCAGCAAAAATCAGCCAATGGCATGAGCGCAGTTTTTGAGTGACAGCAGCTTCCAACCAATCAGAGGCTGCAGAGGCTCCATCAGCTGAATGTTTGTATAGCAGATCCATGTAGGCTATCTTTGCCTGTGAACATCGCAGAATAGCAAGTGTAAATAATGGGCAGGGTTTTGTGACAATTGGTGGTGGAGTTGGGTCCGAAAGGAGAACAAAATGTAAAAAGTGAGGACGCGTGACAGACGGCTCTAAAACTGGTTTGTCTGGAGAAAAGATCATCCTAGTGACAACCCACTGCACAATGAGACATTTAAATGATGTATATTTAATGTAATTTTTCCACTTCCAAATCAGTTCTCCTAAAGGTGCAGAATGAAAGTTTTTATTGACGCCTTTTTCTGACGTCATATGGAGGTCCGTTTCGGACATCTTGTCGACCTCCAATTTGGATGTTCACATCACGTGTAAATTCTGTCAAAATTCCATGTCGGAATCATGGGCGTCACTAGACTGAATACAGTACAGGGGTACAGCTGGGGCACAGATGAATTAATGTGAGAGTGCAAAGCGCACGAGCAAAAACATTTTTTTAACACTTATTTATCAAAAAAAAACAACCAAAAAAACATTATAAATAGTACCCAAAGTGTAGAATCCGATGATGTTAATTTCTGAATCTGCATCATAAATAACCACTTGAACTGAACTGGCCTACTTGTGCACTTTATATAGACCTTTAAACCACTACTGATGAAGGCAAAAGAGGAATCACAATGAATCTTCAAGTCTCCTGTCAGGCGTAACATACAAAAAATTCTTACCTCAGCTAACCATTAAAGGTTCCAATAACATTTATCACATCTGCAAGTAGAGTCATTTATAGTAACAAACTCCATTGCCAACTTGGTCTCACCTCTCAGGCTCATCTCTCCCTGTGGCCCTTCAATCTCCTCCTCTGCACTCTGCTACAGCGAGTCTTGAAACAACATGAACATATTCCATAAAAAAATTAAGATAATAAAAATGCAATCTCTAAAGTCTTCTGTCTGCATTTTTTTTAATATCTTCTTCTTTTGTTGTTGTTTGATTTGTGCTCAAAATACATTAAAAAATGAAATGTGTTTTTTCAGTATAAAACTTATTCTGTTAAACTTAATGAGTCTAATCAACATATAATATGAAAATGGTTCATCTCACATATTTGAGATGACCCCCTTCATGTTTATATTACATAGAAACTGTTTGGGTCAATTTGACCCAGCAGTCAAACTGGAGGTAAACGGGTACCAGAACTGTCAGACTATTTCTTTCTTTACAACAGTGAGACATATTATGTTTTGAGCTGTCAAATGATTAAAATGTTTAGTCAGATTAGTCACTGGGTTGCTTTGAATTAATTATAATTAATCATGATCAAAATACTTTGTCGGTCGACTGTTCTGTCACTTTTTTGGACTCAAATTCTCCATAAAATACACAAAATTACACAAAGAAACACAAAAAATGTAGAGGAAAGAAAACATCAATAAAACACACTAAAATCCACTAAAATTCACAAAAAAACAAACAACCTAATGCAAAAAAAGCACTGAAAAATCCAAAGCATATTCAAAAACTCTTCTAAAATACATAAAAAACACCAAAAAATGTGATAAAATATCCAAAACATTTGCAAAAATATGAATACATATGCAATTAACATGTTTATTCCACACCTTCAACAGTTTAAACAAAACAACTATAAACAACTGTTCCATGTAATTATGTTAAGATTTTTAGATTAATCATGATGATGGCTTAATCTGTGTTAATGCGTTAATTTTGATAGACCTAATTATGTTATATTTCAGTGTTATGTTTCATATGTTGATCTTTCAAAAATTAAAGTGGTGAAACATAAAAAAGTTTTAACATGTTTTTGTTTGTTTTTATGAAAAACGAGTGAATTCTCCTAATTGAACCACTACCTGTTAAAGGTAAGGAACACCACTGCACTAACTATTGATAGAATAGTTGGTAATAAAATATTAACAGTGCTTGTTGGGATTGATTTTGATTTGGGACATCTTTTGGATAATTAAAGATGCACCGGGTCAAATTGACCCAGGAACACCACTGCTGTTCCTGACAAATGAACATAACAGGAGGGTTAATGAGATGCAACACAAAGTGGATGCACATTCCTCCAGGAATCCTTTATAGGTGGGAAGAATCAACACAAAGCGATGTGGGTTCAGGACAATTAAATGCACACAAGATAAAACGCAGAGCTGAAAACCTGAGTGAGGGCCGGCTGATTATAGAAACTGTGCTGTAGGGTCTTTTTTCAGTTTCACATTCATCTTGTGAAACTATGTGCTTTCGACAAAGCTTGGCAAAGAGGTAAATAGCAATAAAAGGGGATGTTTCCTTTGCCAAGTGTTGGAAAAAAGATCTTCTCTACACTGAGTGTCTGGCAACAGAGCTTTGGTGGGTGATGTCATCTCCAGGTCCACAGTTTCTGTTTGTTTCACCTCCATTATATGCGAACAGACCTGAATCTCTTGTGGCTTCAGCTCTGAAACACATTTTCCCTTGTTTGGTGTCCAGTTTACGCTTTGCAAGGCTTCAAAGCTGATCTGTGAAAAAAAAAAAAAAAAGAGAGAGCACATAAAAATTCATGCTTCTCTGTAACACGTCTTTGATATTGGTAGTAATACTTCCACGCTATTGCCATTCATGCCTCAGGAAATTTGCAATAGTTGGACAAAATGTGGCATTTTTACTGGGCTGTCAGATAACATGCCACAAGTTTGTTTTTGCACTGGCACTAGAGCCTTTAGCTAAAGTAAAGTAGTGTTTTAGGCCAGAGATTTACTCACATTTGAACAGTACACTCAAGTAGACTCTGGTTCTAAACAAGGTCAACAGACCTAAGTCGCGTGCATTTACAACTTTGACAAGTTGGTGGCGCTTGAGTTTGAGTGTTGACAGCAAGAAAGTCGGTGAACCCAATCAGACTATTATCCTCTATCATTGTACCAAATTTCATGACTTTACGCCTTACAGTTTGGGCTACAGCATTTCCAACTTTGACCAGTTTGTGGTGCTAGAGTTTGAGTGTTGACAGCAAAAAAGTCGGTGAACCCAATCAGACCATTATCTTCTATCATTGTACCAAATTTCATGACTTTACGCCTTACAGTTAGGGCTACAGCCTCCCCAAAAGCAAAACTGTTTCCGACCGACTGACATAGCGGCTTATAGAGTCGCGCTGCATGCGACTACAAAGCAGTTTGTGACTGTTAACTATCTTGGATTTGTTTGAAACCAGAACCAGGAAAACTATATCTCCATAGGTTTATACCAGAAGTAATGTTTTGTCGTCATTCCTCTGGAAATGGTCAAGTCTGTATGAGTTTTTTGTGTGTTTTTTTCAAATGGAGAGGAGAAAATGTCCAGTTTCTGAAATACCCAGCTATGTGTAAAGGAAGCCTTATATAAGGTACTTATTTAAAATCCTTTTATTACTTAACTCGGTACTAGGAGTAGTGGAATAGAAGCTAACAGGTGCATTTGTGCAGATGGGGGTAGTACGTCAGGTCATATTTTCTGGAGTTCAACATTAAATAAATGCCGTATGATCCAGTTTTTCATAAAATATCAAACGTCGGCATGCAGTGTGTGTGTGGTTATGGTATACCTGTGTGCTAAGCTGCAATGCCCACCCACACAGCCAGCAGCTACTGGCTCTGGAAGGACAGAAATGGCTGAATAATGCTTTGCAGTCTCATCCACACTCTCGACTACACTTTAAACTTCTAAAGTAATCTTGGTATCAGTCATCACGAGCTCTGTCCTCACCCTGCCAGAGAGGATACTGTTCTCTCTAATCTCTTGATCCTCTTTTGTTGAAACCACACTAAGACGCATTGCCAGTTCTGCTGCAGCCTCTCTCCCTCTCTCTCTCTCACTTCAGCTCCTTTTCACCACACACCCAAAGGCATCTGCTGGACCTGAAAAGTCTTGCTGTTATTATCCCTCCTTTGTCATGAGTTAAACAGAGGACAGGTCTGTCTCAGCCAAGGCCCGGTCCAAAGCAGCTGTCCTACTAAAGATAGACACACACACACACACACCATCTGTTGCTCCTTCCTCTTGTATTTTTTGTGCATTTCCTGTCCCTCTTTTTTTCTTCCTTTATGTGCAAGTCATCAAGTGCCCTTTGAGTTACTGCTCAGATGTGAGAGAAGTGAATTTGTAAGGGATGTCAATAGCCTGAGCCGAGGGGATTTAAACCACCTAGACAAATCAGAAGTTACTATAATTGCAGTGTAAAAGCCTGCACTTAATTGTTATTTGCAATTCAAGGGAAAAAGCAGAAATGTAAAGAAATGCATCTTCTTAAATTAAAAACAGAAATGGACGGAAGCAACAGCTGAACCACAGATGACTTGTGAGTCTGAGATTCAAGACAAGCTTTACTTTTTACAGCAAGACTAAAACTCTTCTACAAAACATGTGATCACACATTACAACATTTTCAATCACTGTCCTGCTTATGATTTCCATTCAATGGCCTGAACTCTGTTCACTTTTGATGTCTTACTTCATTTGTTCCACTGCCGATAGCACTTTGTGGTGTCATAGCAACGCTGCATGACAGACCGTTGTCATCAACACAGTGTAATACTTTGTATTCATCAGCCTCATCTGACCACTGTTTTTTTTTTTAGTTGCCATATAAGCAGTCGTATGCATGAACGTGATGATTCTCTTACCAATCATGAGTGTGCAGTGTTATCAAAACATCTTTTGGTGATGCCTAACCTTATAGGAAGGCATTACCACAAAAGCAGCAAGCACGATATGTATGTTTGCTAAAAAAAAAAATGGTACCCACCATTGATTAATATTGAACTTTTCCCCTTTTAACTTTTCAGGCCCAACGTAAAGACCTTTACATTCAAGAGCGCTATGGAAGGTACAACCTCAGTGACCCATTCCTGGCTTTGCAGCGAGACAGCGAGGCTCTCGGGGGCCATAAGGAACAGGGCTATTCTTCCTCTACATCCAACCCGCTGGTGGTTCTCAAACTAGTTGTGAGCCACTGCAGGAGGATGCAGGAGAAGATGCTGGCCCAGCTGGCTGCAGCTGAGAGCAGACACAGAAGGGTGGGTATTGGTATGTCACTACAGGGGAAGAAACATGGTTTTCTCTTTTGCAGACTTTTAAGAAACAAATGATAGCAAAGAATATTGTGGATGTTTTTGCCTCAACATTCATATTAATTATCAAGCCCAACACTGCAGAAAAAAATGTGCTATACAGTTGATACAATTCTTTTTTTAGCTTACATTTTCACTTGCTATCCACTGCAATTGTAATTTAAAAATGTTGTATTCCTTACTCTCTGTCTCCCCCATGTGTTCATTTTAGGTTATTGCTGATCTAGAGGAGGAAAAGCGGAGGCATGCCGAGGACACAGCAGAGGGAGATGATGTGACCTACATCCTGGAGAAGGAGAGAGAGCGCCTACAACAACAGGTGCCCCCTCATAAAAATAGATCAGGGGGGTTGGCGGCATTTTAAAAATTCAAGTTCCAGTAGAGTAAAAGTCAACTGTACCAACTATCTGATGAGGTTGAATGTATCTCTGTAGCTGGAATTTGAACGGAGCCAGGTCAGGAGGCTGGAGAAAGAGCAACGACGAATTACTGACCAGCTGGAGGAAGAACGGGCTCAGCACAAACAGCTGTCCTGTGCTTTGGCTAAAGAGTGCAAATGGGCGAGTGCTAGGGCTCTGGAAGAAGGTCATCGACTGACTGAGCTCAGCCGGAAACTTGACAAGGTATTTCAACTTTATTCAGCTTTTTCCTCAGAATATTCTTCTTTGGCGTTTATCTGGTACAGTGTAAATGTTAAGACTGGTTTTGTTTTTTGTTGTGTAGGAGAAGGAGGCTTGTCAGGCTCTGAAGAAGGAGTTGGAGGATGAGAGGAGGAGGGCACTGAGGATGGAAGCCAGAGTTGAGGAGCAGTTGGCTGAATTTGACACGGAGCGAGAACAGCTTCGCTCACGACTGAAGAAGGAGGAGAATCACTGCTGTCAGCTACAACAACAGGTACGAATGCAGTCACATGGAAACAGATCACGCATTTTGTGTTCTGTGATTACAGTGGAGAAAATTTACAGTGATAACAGATGAGAATATCCGGGACAGAATGATTTCACACAATCATTGTTTATACTATTTTACTATTGCATTCAACAATAGGAAATTATTTAGAGTGTGAAAAGACCTCAAATTAACACTGAGAAGACAGGTCACCATGAAACAAAGTGTTAGGCTCATTGCATAATTGCCCAAGTCATACACTTTGTAGGCAAAAGTATGTGGACATGTTGAATTCAGGTGTTTCCTTACTATTAGGCTTCTGGGATATAAAACAATAATGGAAAATGTCTTAATGTAGTTTTATATTGGGATAAATATCACTGATTAGTATTGATATTTCTGTATTAAATCAGTATGAACAGGACATCTTACAGATGTAGACATGGCATGTTCTAATACTTATGTCCATATAGTTTACAAACATCAATATTTCCTTAAAGTTTAATGGGAGATTTTTCTTCCTGAATGAAATGTGAAGTAGTTGGTGAGTTGTGGTAGAAAATTATTTCCAGTCAGAACATGTAAAATATTTTAGAAGTTTAGAGGTACAATAATATCACAAAATCAGTCATCATAGATAATTTAAGATCATAGATAATTTAAGACCAGAGAACGTCAACATTTATTTCATAGTTCATCCAGAATGGCAACTTTTAACACAAAAAGCAGGTTACAAAACTATTCAACCCCTGATGCAATTAATCAACTCATGTTGAATATTTGACAGACTGGACCAACTAGATGAATTCCTAGTTTTGCTGCATATAGTATTTTAGTTGTAATTATGCATAATCAACATGATAGTGAATTATGCATAATTATTACACTTGGGGGGGGGGTGGTTAGCACTCGTGTCTCACTGCAAGAAGGTCCGAAGTTCAATTCCAGC
>JAPTYR010000025.1:11011012-11044816 GCA_029814505.1 Siphamia roseigaster | reverse complement strand
ACACACACACACACACACACACACACACACACACACACACACACACACACACACACACACACACACACACACCATCGAATGAACAACAGCACAGTGTACATCCACAGTTGGGTTTCTGTTCCAAAAGTCCGACCGTGAAAGGAAACTTGGCTCAGAAAAACTCTTGTGGTTGGATTTTCAAAACCCGTGTGATCGGATTTTTCAGAAGTCCGACTGCAATGTCCGACGAAAGCGTGATTCATCCGACCAGAGTTGAACTGCCGGATGACTCATCTCTGGAAAATCCAACTGTGTGTGACTGGTCTCTGGAAATTCCAACTCCAACTGTGTGTGACTCATCCGAACAAAATGTCCGACCGAGCTCTTATTTATCCAACCAACGGGGAGAGTCTCCGACGAAAGCCTGATTCTTCCGACTGGAGCTGAACTGCTCCATGAGTCACAGGAATGGACTGTGTGTACAGCTATGGTAACTCATAAATGCAGCTCGGAGGGATAAGCCTCGGCTGGTTCATTTCACTGCTGCAATGCTCACAGAGTAGGACCGATCGAGGAGAGGTCTGCTCCTGGTGCCCGTGAAATCTCAGAGAAGCGAGACGGGGTTCGTCAACACTCGAGAATAGGTAAGAATGTTACTTTCCCACTCTCATCTCTCTGTAGCACCTTGAGCATGTCTCTCCAATTGTAGTAAAGCGTGGGCTTCCAACTACCCACCGAGCCTTGGAAATTGACAAGAAGATCTGGATACTCGTCTACGCGCACCTCCGGAACCCCGACGTCCGGGGAGAGTTTTAAGTTGAAGTAATACACGGGACCACTGGGATGAGGCTCCACGCGTAGACTGTGCGGACTGAACGTTTGTGCCACGGCGGCGGACTGATTGAACAGGAGACAGAGTATACAAGGACACGGGTCGATACGCTGAACATCCGCGGTCTCGTTTCTGTTCGACGCAAAGCGCTCGTAAGACTCGGGTGAGATGAGAGAGGGTAGAGGCCTCGGATTGTTCCGAGGGTTCAGCAGCATACCCTTACACGACCTCCCGTTGGCGCACGAGGGGAGACCCTGCTCGTTTAGCATCCTGACCAGCAGATCTCTGTCGTACGTGTTTCGAGTCAGTGCCCCGCCCGGTACGGCGCGCTCAGCGAGAGAGGCTACCAGGGGCCGGGGGTTTTTGGCCAGCAATTGCACGATTGTCAGCACGGGAGTACAGCTTGTGCACATAGGGTTGCTTTGTTCGCCGACGCTCCGGCACGTGCACGGTTCAGCGGCGAAACACTCGGGGAACAGCGTCCTGATATCTGAAGAGGACAAGTGCCTGCTCCGGGAAACCCGGTCAAAGACTCGCGATCGGATCAGATCCCTGTAATCCACAACCTTCTCCTCGGCGCACGCCGCGAGATCACCTGCCCCGTCCCGCTCCGCTTCCCCGGACGAATCGTCGTGGAACCGGAGCCACAGAGTGAAGATTTTGCCTCGGGGGCAGCGGCCCAAGTCCCGGGAACACTTTGTACACGAGGAGCGCTGCTCTCGGCACTTGGAGGAGCACCCAGAGCACATCCGAGCGCAACACACTTTCTCTATCGTGCCATGGAAGCAGGCGCAGACGGCGCAAATGAAATTGCGTACGGTTGGGCACTTTGAAAAGTGAGGCTGCGTCAGGTACCACTCAGAGTTGTTTTTGAAGCAGGTTGTGCACACCCTGACGTTACATTGACAGCGGAGTTTAACGCCCGCCCTTTGCCTGTCTTTGCTGCTTTTGACTAAGGTGACCAAGCACGCCAGACACTTCACGCTGGACGGTTTGTACCGCCCTCCGTTGCTGTTTTCGCCATAGCGTTTGTTGGCATCTCGGCCATAGGTGACCGCGGACACTCTCCTGTACAAGTTTGTCGCTTTTCGGGCCGAGCTCACCAGTGTAGTTTTACACTTGTCCTCGCAATCTCTCAGCAGGCCCTCCGGAACTTCGCCCGCGAAGAAAGGGTTGCCTTCGATGGAGCCCGTGGGAGATCTGTGCTGCTCGCTGTACAGGGCTTTGACTCTGGACCCGGTCCCCGTGCTAGGAAACATGATATACGTAGCCGGAGCAGAAGGACTGAGTTTGAGCGATCTCACGGAGGAGACGGTGAAACCCTGTCCCGCTCACAGATTCAACTTTAGACACATCGCGGACACCCTGCTTCGGTACGCGTCGAAGAATAATAATAAGCGGTGCTCCTGCGAGTCCTCTCCCGGGTGCCCAGCGGACCGAGTGACCCGAGTACAAGGGGGAGAGACTGTCCCGTTTGAGGAGAGTGTCTACCCTTTTGTAGACGAAGAGCCCGAGAAAGGCCGAGTCCAAGCGGCGACGGGGAGGGGCGGCAACTGCGACACGTCCCGTTCCACGAGGAGAAGGATCCTCTGGGCGTACGAAATGGACAATGTGGTCGCGGCCTACAAGTGGCTGATCCGCAACCGGAGCCGCGACTACCCCAAGTGTTGCGAGGCCGTGATCGTGTATCAGCTGAGAAGCTCCCGGAGTCTCCCGTCCGGCCTGTACGTCTACAGGACCCCGCCGACTCACTTTGGCTGCACAGCCGAAAGACCCCTGATGGTCTTGGACCAGTTCAACTTTGCCAGTCAAACGCAACAGCTCGGCCCGCTGGACGCGGGACTACCCCACGCAATAACCATTAAGATGTTCCCGGGACGCGAGAATTTCAGCGTCCTGTACGTGATCACCCGCAAGCTCGCCATCTCCGGGCCCGAGTACGGGAACAGGATGTTCGGGGAGGCTAAAGCCCTGGGCATCGTAGACCCCTGTTCGTCCGCGACCTCGTGCGAACACGAGGACGTCGCCGTGCGGACGGACCGGATGTGTGTCGTGGACCTACGCTGGAAGGGTTTTGACACTAAATCCGCCTGTATCAAAGCGATCCCAAAACTGAGGGGACTGCAAGCCTTGGTGTGGTGTAACCACAGCGGCGACGTCGCGGGGATAGAGTGCAGCGTCTTGACCTGGCTCTTCGATCTCGCGAACCATCTACCGAAAGAGGTGCACCTGATAGACTACAAAAAGGAAGCGCTCGGCGTCGGCTACATACTGATGGACATGGATACGTTCCCCGGGTCTCTACCTAAGCCCCCTACGAAGAACACCACGTATTTTGTACACACGTACTTCGCTGGAGACTCGCGATTGGCGACGGATGCGATCGGCGAGGTTCCGGAATATAGGAGCAGAATGGGGTCCCCGTCTCGAAACGATTGTTTCGCTTTCTGGTACTCTTTACCCACTCTGGGGTGTTGCCAACCCACGCCGTTCAGCTGCGGGGTCAGGCGCGAACAGGTCTCGGGTATCACGGATGACTTTAAGACGCAACTGCTGGAGTGGGTCCTCGGGAAAGACGGCACCAGTTGCATGGGGCTTGCCGTGCAACATACCCTGTATTATCACGCGGAGGATACGAAATACAAGTTGATGGTATCGCACACGGTCAGAGACAACGATCTGAACATATTTAGACTTTGACAGCTCAAAGCGTCTGTCGTGGGCGCTCCGGGTACAGCGGCGGGACCGGTGAGGAGTTACACCTGATGATATTTACACTCGTGCCTGAGAAAATGTGTCGCCTCTATCCCGATAGCCGCGTTTGCTTCTTTCTTCCTCCCTTCCTTTTCCAAAGTCTTTGTTGTAATCGTTATTTCCCTTCTTTGCAGAATCCTACGACCATGGACGATAGCAGCGACGAAGTGGTCAAGTGGAAAGTCATCGCCGCAGCTCTACACGCGGGAGCGCTCGACCACTGCGAAAAATTCAGAACCACGGCAGACCTCATCAGCTACCTGCACGGCTATTCGGATCGTCTTCGTGAAGGAGCGACCGCCGTTTCTCCACGCTTTGACACCACCGTCTCCCGACGCAAACATCACGACTTCTACTACCACCCCGATAACATCCGGGGCCCCGTGGGGCTCAGTGTGTTTTTCTCTGACGGCGTAGCGGATCCCTGCGCTCTTTGCAAGCATGCGAGCGTGACACTGAACGCCGGCAGGTTCAAGTACAAGTGCAAGGCCACCACTATGAACTTCAGCCCGCTCCGCTCTCGTTCGCCGGAGAGGAATTCGAGCGACGACTTGAACCTGAGACGCTTGGAGCACATGGCCGTTATGCACACACCCTACTTCGTCATGCTGTTTCTAGAACTCGCGCAGCAAAAGCGCTACAGCTTTCACGCGGACGAGGACGCCAAGCGAAGCGTCGCGAGCTACCTCTTCACCCGGCTCAGAGAAGATGACCTGAACGTGTTCGGTCGAGAGCACGATTCCTTCAAGTTCCTGAAGCTATGGTGGAGATTTCAAGACAGCCGGAGCGCGAGGGATTTGAAAATATCCATGCCTTCGTATTTCGAGTTGTGCGCCGACGAGTCGGTGTGGAACATCAGAAGTGACAGTTTCGGCAAGAGAAAACCTGAACCTCTGTACACGTTCCTGGAGAAAAACTGCCTGTGTCACGAAATGTGGCTGGGCGGCGGAGAAGTCGCGTACTCCGACGACGTCTCTCCCTCGCCGAGACTGACGACGGTGACTCGGGGAGAAGTGTCTACGCACCGTCTTAGCATCTTGATCCCCAAGGTGCACCTCGAAGACACTCTCCGTTCCCTCGTCGAAGCTCGCGAGGACAGACGACGAGCGGCGCTTAGTCAAGGGGGCCAGGTCACCGCCGCGGGGGAACGAGAGATGGTAGTGTCTACGCCTCTGCCGGAACCCGAGCTCGACTGCATCATCTTGGAGGACGTGGGCCACGACAGGGCGGTTATGATGCACACTATCGCGAGTATGGATTCTCAGTGGCGAACCTTGAGCTCTTGGCTGGCAAACGCACGCCGCGAACCTCCGGGAGAGCTCCCGGTGACGACTAGGAACAAGGTGCTGCTGGGGGTATTGGGTTCTCTCAGAGACATGTGCCTGCAGGACAAGAGACCTCCGAGACGCTTGTACGGGGCTGGAAAGTCTCAAGAATCCAAACTGACCGAGGCGTTCTTTGTCCACGACGAGACCGGAGACGTCTTGTCCTTGTTACCGTTTGTCTCGTTGCCCAGGATCCACAGGTCCTCCAATATCGCCGCAGACGAAGAAAATTTCCGCTCGGCATGCGCTGAAGTGGCCTCGCGCATCTTGTCCGCGAACGTCGAGGGAGAATGGGCCGCGGCCACGACGACGGCCGAGAGCGGCTGCTCTTCGTCGACGGTACACGCCTTTTGCACGAATGGTCTAGCGGACGAGGAGTTGTGGCGCCTGCTGGGACCGAAAGAAGTCGGATCGCGGGCCGCGAGGAAGATCAGCGACGTGCCTCGCATGTGGTTGGGCAAGGACTCGAGAACAATCGAGGCTCTGAGGGGCAGGCTGTTGGAACTGGGTTTCCGTGAACCTCTGAACGTGACTGTTGTAGAATTTCTGAAGGAGGACGAAGCTGGTGCGATTCGGGAGTCGCGAGGGGGCTCCACTTGCAAGCCTGAAATCTGCCGAGGATTGCTCAGCGCACTGACACCAGCTCACCGCGGGACGCCGCAGTCCGATTCCTCCCACCCATCCTCGTTCTCATCCTCCTTCACCTCATTTTCCACCTCCGGCAGCGCTCTGATTCACGACTTGTCCCTCCGCCGCAGAGAAGACATCCACGGGAACAAGCGATTCAACGACATCGTCCCCGACGTGGCGCGGAAACTGTTCCGAAGCGCTGCTACTGAGGAGCGTGTCAGCGCGAAAGAGCGGTTCAGGACGGACTTGAACCTGACCGCGAAAACATTCGACTTTGACGACGACATGGCCACGGCGTGGACTCCGCGGCAATCTGCGGACGAGACACGGGCGTTCTACAACGATGAGACCAGCCGCATCAGCGTCAACCCATTTTTCACAAGCACGTCAGACGACGGGCAACTCCAAGGGGTGCTGTTCAGCGTTTTTAAGAGCAAATATAGGGACGAGCCCCAGACACTCGCCGAAATTATACGCGAAGGACTGGGGACTGGTGAACACGCTGCACCTGACGACCGCGGAGCTATGGATGCAGACGCAGAGGGTGAGCATTCGCCGCTCACCCCGACGAGGAACCGTGAGGACAACGACGACGACGACGACGACGACGACGACGAAAACGACCTGCTGATCCGCGAAGACACGCCGATTCTAGAACGGAACAAACGCTGGAAAACTTCGGGGTTTAAACTCACCGACGTGAAGGATTTTGGATACAAGGAGTACAAGAAGATGATATTCTTTACGTGCAACACCGCGCCCAAGAACCTGTTGCTAAAAATTCTAACTTTACCCAAAGTCAAACGGCCTGTAAAGGATCCTCAGTGCGGGCTAATCGAACCCCCGAGGCGCGGGGATTGGACACCCCCGGTCGATCTGGATCTCCCTGTAACCCTGGAACGCGTAGATACCGGACGTAGCAAATTTAACTGGGGTATCGGAGTGGAAAGGGTTTTGCGCAGTCACGCCGAACTGTACAACCCCGGTATTCCGAAGCACACGGAGATCCCTCGCACTGTGCTCAACTGCAAACATGAAACGCAGCTGTACAAAGCGGTCGATCTCTCTGAACCTCCAGAGAACGGCTTTCGACATGTGCAGCTGATAATCGGAGACTTCCCAACTTTGATGAAAAAAGACGTGTCCAATACACTGCCGGTGATCAACAGCAGCGAGACCCTTTACTTGGGCCCGGTCTCCACCATTCAAAACGTGATGGGCTTGTTGGTGCACAAGATTTTCGCCAACACGGACCAGGTTTTACAAGATATCTTGACTTTGCACACCACTCTCCAGGTGCACCCGTTTGTGCCCCGGACGTTCGCCCTGCATCTCATGAAGATCCCGTTTGAACACAAGTCGGTGGTAGGGATGTTTGTCGGCGAGGCAGCGGGACAGTGGAATCTGGGCAATCCGTTCGGCATGGTCGTGAAGAACAAGATGGAAAAATTCACCCTCGCGTACCACGTCTTACAATGCCTTCTCAGAGTACAGATTCTGTGTCTCAGGGTTCTGGGCTTTGCTTTGAAGTGTATACAACCGGCGAGGATATGGAGATGGCGCAGCGGTTTCAGGACAGACTTCATCTCGTGCCTGGCTGACACCGTATACATGTGGCACAGAGACGATCCCTGGTGGGGAGGCCTCGCGGGTCTGGCTACCATCCACAAGACAATGGTGCAGCTGGGATTGTTTGAGTATTTGCCACACCCGGTGCAGGAATATATCTTCACCTTGGCGAAACCTTTCGGGGGAGCGCTGACTCGAAAGGATCACGTCCTAGAACGTCCATACGCCCAGCGCCTCATCTCACTGGACCCCAACGAACTCTTGCCCCTCTACGCTGTGTACAACATGTGCAAATTTGCAGAGCAGGAGATCTCCGCGAAGAGTGATTGGGACGTCATACTAGGCTCCGAACGATATGAAACGTTCTGCCTGAAAAGCGCAGCCTTAGTTTTTCAACCTTACGGACCCTTTTCCATACAGGTACACCACCAGTATTTCAAGTGGAACGAAGCCGTTATAGTCGAGCCCGTTCTCAATAGACCTGCGCATCTGGCCGCGGTGTCACAGGCGTCGAATCCCGACGTCCGTGTCAGAAACCGATCCCCTGAGGAAGCAAATGCGATCACGGCGGAGCCATGGACATGTCCTCTTTCGCAGAGCAGCGTCTTCACCGAATATTGAGAGGAACCCCGTTGTAAAGTCTAAGAGGGGCTAGTGAGGACGACGACGAATACAAGACTCTCGGAGATGTACGAGTACAATGAGGGAGTGGGTTGCAACGAGTGAATGTGTGCACATCTATCCATGTATACAAATAAAGAGTGTGAAACGGAAATTTCTCTGGTGCTCATCGTTCTTTATTACAAGAGGTCTTTTTCTAACACACAGTACAAGAAAGTGTTCTGTTTTTCTTTTATCATTGCCAAAATACACTTTGGCTTTCACACAGAGAGGGGAAAAAAAATCTGAAAGTGTACTGGCAGGAGAAGATGAGTCTACACTGAATTCAGAGGAACCACGTCGTAAAGTTCTAAGAGGGGCTAGTGACGACGAGGACGAATACAAGACTCTCGGAGATGTACGAGTACAATGATGGAGGGGGTTGCAGCGAGTGAATGTGTGCAATAAAGAGTCTGAAACGGAAATTTCTCTGGTGCTCATCATTCTTTATTTTACACACACACAAAAGAGGTCTTTTTCTAACACACAGTACAAGAAAGTGTTCTTTATCATTGCCAAAATACAGGCTTTCACACAGAGAGGGGGAAAAAAATCTGAAAGTGTACTGGCAGGAGAAGATGATCATCGCTTGGTCTATGACAGAATGGTGGCGAGGGTTCATCTTTGAGAGTGGGAGAAGCTGCTAGAGCTGAGTTAGATCAGCTTGTCCGTGGATGGAGTCTGTACGGTACTAACACTTGTCTTCAGGGGTGAGAGGTAGGGGATGGAGAGTAGGTTTATGCGATGGATTCAGACTGCGATTACCTTCTGTACAACATCATCGACAACAACAACAGCAGCGACAACAAGGAAGATGAGGAGGCACCCCAGTCATGTCCACACTGTTCCAAGTACAAGATTCAGCGTGCTCCGATACGGTGCACCGCCACCACCGTACACAAAACACCCGAAGTACACTTCGATAGGGCGATGACCGGGCGGATGGTGCCTTACGTGGAAGTGTTCGAAGCGACGGATCAGTCCGCTGCGCTCCAACGCGATAAATATTTTAACAGGACCGAGACACCTCTCCACTACGTGAAAAGGGGTAAAATTGTGTCGCTCCAAGGCGCGATTCATCTCCGGGACGTGTCCCCGAATGGTACGTGGCTCTCCGAAAAGTCAGAGTGCGGCAAATCGGTTCTCAGGTTGAGACTGGCGAGTCTCGCCTGCTCAGAGCTACCCGGGCTCAACAGGCTAGTGCTGGAACAGAAAAACGACGACGGGCTTTTGCGCCTGGTGAATAAGTGGCTGCTGAAAAAGGAAAACATGAATGAAGGTATAGAGTTATTCGGCCCTTTCGTTTGTGACGCCATCCTCGCTCCGGTGCTCCGCGAAGTCCTTCGTTCCGACTGGATCGAAAAGCGCAAGGAACTCGAGGAGACGAGCGAGCGGCTGAAGCTGGGATGGGCTCAGGAGTTTTACGATTGGAAGTGCGTCGCGAGGAAGGAGGACGGCTCGAACGTCTTTGCCCGGGACCGAAAGTGTGTGATCAAAAACAAGGCCTCGCACGGGAACGGAATCGCGACGCACATACTGGACAAGATGAGATGGTGCGGCTACACTCCTTGGTCCGCCGTGCAGGCCTTGCGTTGCTCGGAGGGTCGCATCGGCTCCTTGGCTTGCGTCGAGTGTAAGCGTCGGCTTCTGGCGTCCTGCGCCTATCTCATGGAGTGCGCAGCCGTGGAGGCGTCTCGTCAGCGCGACTGGCTGGTGCGAAACGAAGCTGTGATTCAACTGTGCTGGCTCCTGTATCAAATCCACGAGCCTCAGGGGAGCAGCGCTGAGAAATTGTTAGAGGCGTGGACCGAATCCATCGCGCTCCACTCGTTGAGCTTCCAGGAGTACAGAGCGGAGGGGAGACCGTACGACCTAGAGACTCTCGTCGTCTTGTACGCCATCGACCACCTGCCCGCCGCGTCCGAGACCTCCGCGAGCGCCGCCTCCGCACCGAGCGAGGAGAGCGCGAGCGATCTGTTTCCCGACGCCGCCTTGCTGGAAGCCCTCGAACGTAACGAGAGGTTCTCACCCTCTGAGCGAAGAAAGCCCGTAGCCGTTCGTACTTCGAGCGCGAAGCAGGCGAGCGACTTCAGCTTCAACCTTTCCGCGGACGTCGACGTCCTGACCGAGGCCGCGGGTGCCGCCGCTGAGGCCAGGGGCCAAGAGGCGGACGTGATAGCGCAAGCTCTGGTGTCGTGCTTCCCCAGAGTCGCAGCCTCTGCTCTGAGCGAGCTCACGTTGAACGCGCCGGACTCGCGCACATTCTCGGGCAGGATATGGCCCGTGTTTGTCAACGCCACCAGGGCCTGTTACCAGCTGTACAAAGCCCTGGCTCTCCCCGTGTCGCCCAGTCCCACCTACACACTGGAGCTGCTGGCGAGAGCGTGGAGAGGCGTAAAACCCGAGGTGCTGAGGAGCTTCATACCCACGAGCTCCGGGGGCTTTGTGAAAGTCAGCGCCGAGCATTACGCCAAGCACCTCGCGGGCCCCGTTGACACTCTGGCCAACCTCGGCCTCGTGAGCGAACTCGAAAGGAACCTCACGCTCAGAGCGCTGAGTGAAGGGGTTCTGCCGTGTTTTGCGGGAGAGGGTGACAGCGCGCCTGACAGACTCGTGAGCTCCACCGTGGCTCTAGCGTTCGCAGCTTGCGGGCTGCGGGTCTTTGGGGAATTTGACGACGACGAGAGCAGCGAGAGCCGCACAGTTACCGTGGCGGGCCTGTTGTACTTTGCGGCGTGGTACGTGCTCGTGTACATGAGCTCGGTGCACACGCAACCCGCGTTGAAGGACAAGCTGTCTCGGGTCGGCACGGACGCCGACAAACACGTGTGCGCGTCACTTAAACGCGAGTGGCCGGGGGCTGAGGGAGCTGCGTCCGATTACGGATTCGCCGGGGGAGAAGTCGTACAAGCTCTGGGGATAGTGTTCAAGGACCTGCTGGAGACACGGACCGTCCTTCGCGTGGCGGAACTGTACGTTCCGGAGCTCCTGGCACAGCTGCCTTACGTCAAGAAGCTGAACTGCAGTCCGGATAGCGTGAAGGTAGCGATAGAGAGCCGGGACGTGTGGTTCGCAAAACAGCAAAACGGCGAGTACGAGCCATGCCTGGACGAACCTCCCTTCGTGTACCTCGGTAAGGTCGCACACGGACTTCACAGTACCATCGAGGGCGCATTGACGAGGTCTCGCGCCAGACCTATAGCCCAAGCACTGTGCGGGTCTGACAGAGAGTTCGACCCTTGGTGTGACACGCTCTGTGTTTTCAGCGAGGCCCCGGAAGATGACGATGATGATGATGATGACGATGAAGAAGATGAAGATGGAGATGATGATGATGATGATGATGATGATGATGAAGAATACAACGACACTCTCGAGGGTTTAACGCACCTCTCGATCAAAGACGATTCAGAGGAGAAGTTTTACGGGAGTTCGGACTGGGATCGACCCTCGGAAGAGGAGAACCGACCCTCCTCCTCTGGGGTTGTAGGCTACGCACTCGCGGAACCTGGACCGTCTGATCTGCACGAGGCCGAGGGCTACCTCCGTATATGCGAGGGGTTACTGGTGAACTTTGACAAGCTGGGGTTTGACGCGGAGGATCACAGATTTCTAACCGAAAACACAGAAGAGGCAGTGGATGAAACACGACTGTTGTCAGCTCAGGCCGTGAAAACTCCATGCATGACCAACATAGCGTCTACGGTGTTCACAAAGACTCAAAGTAGGGCCGGAGACTGCCGATCGACCTCTGGTGGCACGCTCATTGAGGCGCTATGGGTTCTCTTCATGCACCCCCCGAGCCCCGCGGAGGGAGGAGAAGAAGAAGAAGAAGAAGGACTCTCCTCGGCCGCGTCTGCGTCCGTTACAGAGCCCTCCACGCCTGAAGCTTTGGCTGTAATGGTGCACCTAGTGGCTCAGTGTCTCAAGCTCTGCGAGACCGCCCAAACCTTCAGAGTCTGGAACGACGTCCGTAAGATGTACACCGAGACGTGCTGGCGAGAAGAGGAGTTTCTACCCGTTACAGCGATCGTAGGAGGCCTCTTTGGTGCGAACGTGGAGCTGAACGTTCACGGGTACCGCTACAACGTACTCAACAAACACTACCGCGGGCTGCGGGCTCCCGGTTCTCTCTGCTACAGCGACGGGGGATGGCACGTTACGGTCAGGGGTGTCCACCGCTCAGATGTACGGATACCTCACGAGAAGCCTAGTGTGGACTGCTATCACGCCGAGACGCTGGGCGCCTACGTCAGGCTGAACGATCTGAAGGTGGTCAAAGTGCCATCTGACCACTACTGCGGATTCCACACGGTATCCGTGCTCCTGGGATACAAGAGCGATTGCGGTCTCGAAGATCGCAAACGCATGGTTCAAAAAACCTCAGAATACATGATAGGGAACCGCAACACGTGGGAGATTGACGAGTACCTCAAGTTGTTGGAAATTGACAGCGAAAGGGAACTGACTAAACTTCTCATGGAGCCCAAAAGATGGTTGAGCGTAGAGGAGGTCTCCTTCATGCTCCAGGCTCACGGAAAGCGTCCGGTTGACATCAAGCCCTGTTCGTACCCCATCTACACGCAGGCGTGTAGTCATTTTCTGATCAAAGCTGGACATTTTGAGCCTGTAATTCCCCGTGTAATGATGTGAATTGCGATCGTGAAGAATGTGCACTCTCCCATAATAACGATAATAAAGTCCACTGAGACATACTCATGTCGAGTCCTTTTTGAACAAATTTTATTTCATTTTCATCACCGCACACCCAACACAATATTTTTCATACCGTGACTGATCATTTAGCTACAAACACAATGTCCGCATGAACATCAAGCGTCACCACCGCTGCACGCCGTTCGACTCGTGGCGTGGCGACGTGTGGCCGCTGACTCTCTGAGCTCGGATCTGGCGTGGGACGACTGTAAGCTCCAGAGAGCCCTCGTTCCTGGTCAGCTTTCTGACCCGCGAGACGAGCGTAGGACCGTGAACTCGGCCCCAGAGAAACCCTTCTGTTCGGAGTTTCAGAATGTTCCAAAAGTCCGACCGCGTTCCCAGAGTCCGACTGTGAACTTGGCTCAGACAAACTCCTGCGGTCGGATTTTCCGACCGTGTTGAAAAAATCCGATCGTGAACTTGGCTCAGACGAACTCCTGCGGTCGGATTTTCCGACCGTGTTGCAAAAAATCCGATCGTGAACTTTGCTGAGACAAACGCGGTCGGATTTTCCGACCGTGTTGCAAAACATCCGACCGTGAACTTGGCTCTGACAAACTCCCGCGGTCGGATTTTCCGAACGTTCCAAAAGTCCGACCGTGAAAGAATGTAATCCGACCGTGAACTTGGCTCAGAGAAACTCCCGCGGTCGGATTTTCAGAAAGTTCCAAAAGTCCGACCGTACATCGTACTGGGCAGCTTCCCCCCTCAAGTTGTACAAACGAATCCTGTTCACACAGCCAACTTCGTCTCACCACCGCTCGCTTTCATGCATCCAGCTGCTGGGCTGAGGCAGAGAAGTGGCTGTATAAGTAACACACTAGACCCACGACACCAGACTACGCTCTAAGCGATGGCAGTTCGCACAGTGGATACACTGCCTCACATTGAGACAAACACGGCCGTGGTGGAAAAAGTCAAGGTGCCGTTCAACAGGAGAACCTTGTTTTTGGCGGTTGAAAGCGAGGTGCTTTGTGACAACCTGTCTGACGAGTTGTCCTTCAGCGCGCTGTCTCCCAACGACAAAGCGACCTTTCAATTCCTCCTTTACCTGACGTATTGCTGCAAAGGTGAGTTTCTCCAAGTAACTCTGGAGAACCCTGATTTCTACAGTATGTCCCCTCCCATCAGAGAGGATTTTTCGCACGGACGCCTTTTCTGTTTTGTGCTAGACATGAGCAAGGAGGACTCGTGCAAACCAAGCGCCGCTCAGTCCTCCGGCCTGCGGTCCACCGGCGAACGAGATGCGGACGAGTACCTGTCCGGTTCCCAGCTGCTAGATAGTCTGGCGACCGTGGACGTGGACCTGGGGGTGTTCAGACGAGTCGGGCACGAGGAGTCGGACGACGAGGACGAGGACGACGCGGAGGACGCGAAGGTGCTCGAGGAGGCGTTCAACGCGTTCATGCGACTGCAGTTGGTTAGGAAAAGGGCCTCGTCCCTCAACAACGCTATGATCGCCATGAGAGACAGCAAGAAAGAGCTGGGCTCCATCTTCGACTGGGTAGACGTACGCACCGACACGCTGAGATCTGACAAGGTGGACAAGAAAAAAGTCAAGGAACTGCAGGGCTCCTTGTACACCCCGACCTGTCAGTCGGGGAGGCAGGCGGTCCAACTACCCAAGCCCGTGACGGACTTGAATCTCAAAGTTCTGGATAACTCGATAGGCACGTTGACCGACACCCCGAGCGAAGGAGAAGGCGAGACCTTGTTCGCCTCGGTCGTGTCTAAGCTCACGGGCAAGCAGTGGCTGAAGCATAAAGTCGTGAGAACGAGATACAACACCGAAGTGGCGGACGACGTGAAATTCGTGAAACGATTGGAAGGTTTCACCCGGGCCCTCGACGAGTCCTCGCGAAACGACGAAGTGAGCGCACGAGGTCTGCTGGTCTTCAGATACTCCTTGGAGAAAGTCATAGACGGCGAGAGGCCGGACGTCTTCGCCAGATCCCTGATCCACAGACACGTGCCCGTGACAAAGACCCGCATCGACAAGGTCTTGTGCGAGATTCGGAGCAAGCGCCGGACGCGGGCCCTCGCGTCTTTGCTGAACAACGGACTGTGCCACTGTAAACCGAGGCGCGGTCAGCCGTGCCGGGGAGAGTGTCAGACCGCGTACTCGTGTTTTTACAACTCGTCCGATCGTCACCCTTTCGCGGCCAGCGGCGCCGAGCACAGCTGCTACCTCGCGCGCCTATATCCCCACCTGGGTAAGCTGGAGCGCCTGAGCAAAGAGATGAAAGCGAAGTTCAGAGGATGCAGGCAGTTTGAGAGCATAGCGGACATGGTGTTCAACATCCTGGTCAGGCACCGGTTCAACGGGGAGAACAACTCGCTCTACGAGGGTTTGAGCGAAGTGATCGACGAGAAAATGAGCAACTCCAGCTTGTGTCTGAGTCACGGCCTCCCCGAGATTCACGAGTCCCTGTATCTCACGCCGGGGGACGGCCCCGACTTTTCGGGAGAGCCGGGCGCCTTCGCTCCGGTGAAGGTGTACGACCACGCGTTGGTGCGCTACTTGTTTTGCGACAGCCTGCAAGTGGGCAGGTTGTTTCAAGCGTCCACCACGTTCAACTACATCATCGCCAACACCGCGCCTCGGTACACGATAGAGCGGATCATGCTTTTCAACATCACCGGACCGGGGGAAGGCAAGAGCTACGCGAACAACGTGCTGAACTACCAGTTCAAGAGGATAAAAGGTTGCATCGAGACCCTGACGTCTTTCACCCCGCAAGCTTTCAAGTACAATCAGAAGAGAAACGCCTCCGTGGTCATGATAGACGACGCTCACATCATCCACGAGAAGAACTTGAAAGCCGTGGACAGGGAGTCCAACGTGATCCCGAACACTTTCAAGAACCTCTTGGACACGAGCGTGCTGGAGAGCGACGTGGTGACCAGGGACTCGAGCAGCGGCAAGGTGGACACGGTCAAGTACCAGTCCGTGCACAACTGCGGCTTCGTGTGGAACACAAACACGCTGGGCTTCGTGAGCGAAGCGTGGGCCGATCGCTGCCTGATCATGGAATCCGAGTTCCCAGAGCGCTTGACTCGAACGCGTAGCACCAAGCAGATGCAGGACACAGTGGAAAGGAAAAGCATGGACCTCATCGCCACGAAATGCCTTTACAGGCAGAACCTGATCCAGTCCGCGACGATGATCGCTGAATCCGAAATCATGCAGTTCAGCGTGCGGTTCGACAAAGCGAGAGACGCCTGCATTGCCGCCTTGTACGCCAGCCACATCGTGTGCACGGGAGTCGTCAGCCGCAGGGTGTCGTTCTGCATCAACCAGCTGGTGTTCGCCGAGGCCATGAAACTGGCCTGCCACTTCGTGTTCGACGTGTGGATCCCTCCGTGGACCGAGATCCCACGCGAGGAAGAGTGTCCCGACCTGAAGTGTTACATGAAGCGCATGAACGAGAACAGGCTGAGAGCCCTGAATAAGCTAACCTTCGGGCAGATCTGCCTGGAGACCAACGCGGTGTACAAGCTGTGCGCGGCCGCCTGTCTGCCCGACTTGTGTCCCCGCGTGCTCGACGTACAGGGTCGCTTCGCCTGCAAGGCGCTGGGGTACGTCTTGACCCAAATCCGCGGACAGCGCCTGAAGACTACTTTGAAAAACGGTCACCTGTCCATCTCCGGGATAGAGGCGATGTTTTTCCCAGAAAACGAGATCAGGGGCGGCAACGAGGTCGCTCACGAGATGCTCGTGCTGTGCTCGACGTGCAAGGTCCCGGCGCGCGGCGTCGCGAGGCAGGGTGGCGATTCGAGCGCCTCGGGCGCGAGGACAAACCACAAGCTGTGCACGTACAGATACTCTACCAACAACGCGGCCGCGACGCACGCCAGGAGAGGACACTCGACTCCTCGCAGGAAAGTCGGTTCTGTCACGGTCCCGCTCGAAGTGGTGTACGATCTGCTGGCCATGTACGCCCCGAGTTCCCACTCTGGCTTTTGGGATCAGGTGAGCGCCGCGATGCGCAAGGCTTACAAAAAGAACGAGTTTGAGGACGTCAACGCTTTCGCGCAATGTTCACGCGGGGACGATGAGCGGCCGTCCGCGCGCAGACTCAAGTTCACCTTGGACTTCAGCGAGGACCCCGTGCGCTCTCAGATCCTCGAAGCGACGGCGGGCGTAGAACCCCTGAACGAGCTCACGTTTGAGAAGTGCATATTGGGCGAGGAGACGTACCGCTGCACCGCGCCGCTGTGTTACGGGGCAGTTATCAAAAAAGCCTTGTCTCGCCGCGCGCCCGAGGACGCTTGCGACAAAAGGCACCTGAGAGAAGCCAAAGTTGGGCCGAAAGGCACCTTCCACGGACCCAGGCTGAGCGTGTACTCGCCCGAGTACTCAGGGGTGCCCGTGAAGAACATGAGCTCGTTTTGCACCACGCGGACCGTGTATCATCAAGACAGGATACTCTTGACGGCCGACAGAGACGATCGCAGTCACCTGATAGAGCTCGAGGAGGACTGGGAGTGGAAGGACGCCGCCGAGGTGTTCAACAAGATTCACGGAGAGGAAGCGTTTTCAGTCGAGATGTTGAAGCTGGACTACGCCGTGACCATGATGGCTGTGAAGGGAGAGCCTGTAACGGAGATACCTCAGCGGTCGGCGAAACTCAGCGCTGCGATAAGAGCTCTGCGCGAGTCTAGCGGACGCGCCGCGCTCGCGAGGAGGAAGGGTACGCTAGACACCACGAATCGACCGCCGGGAGAAGAGACGTCGCCGATGAAGAACCGTGGAAGGAAGAGAGTCGCCGAGCGACACCCGGCGGACTCGACGACCGCCCGTAGATCGAAAAAGAGCAAACGCGCCGAACCGGAGGCCGTGGAAAACTGACAGTCATAAGAAATAAAATAAAAAACAGCAGTAGACCTCAGGGGATCCTCAGGGATGGACACTGTCCTGTTGCTGTAGTGTGTGTGATGATGATGATGATGATGATGATGATGATGATGATGATTGCCCAAGTAGGTGTCTTGTCCTCCATGTGTCTGTTTTTTTTTACCTCTACATGTAAAGTGCGGTGCTATATTGTCTCATGCACCATCACCGTTGTTGCGCACAGTGTTGTTCATGGAAAATAAAAAATTTGTACACTCAAGTGGTTCTGTACATCTTTATTTGTTTTTTTTGTTACACGGGAGGGAAATTCATGTCAGCGACAAAATCGTACAGTCTGTATTGTGAAAAGAAGACTGCGCCTTAACCACTCGGCCATCCTGGTACAGCACATAGCTGTTATCCACATTACGTGAGGTTTTTGTACGGGCCATGTGTAACACTGATGAATAAAACCAAAATCTTTCCGCTACTGCGGAATCTCCCTGATACGCTTCTCGATCGTTCGCCCAGACGGGCGCATGAACTGTATAACTATAGAAATAAAAAGCCAAATACAAATGATCAGTGTGTGTCCAGTGTTTTTTTAAATTATTTTGACATCAATACACCAGTATTTTGCAAACAAAAAAATGAGACTGTATGCATTTTTCACAGCCAAGATTTACAAGTGGTAGTAGTAGATTCGGGTGACCCATCTCAATATTCTTCATTACTCTCAATGTTTGAATTGTAAGATCGTTCGCTAAGTGTGTTTTTCATTCTAGTTTTTCCTCTCTGATCCCTTGAAAACTTTGGTTTGCGACGATCCACTCTGGAAACTGCGAGACCCGCTACTGAGGCACTGTGCGAGTCATGTCTCGATGACACACTGTCTGCTGCTGCTGCTGTCTGGCTCCCGAGGAAGGAGCTGCCGAGTCGTGTCTCGACGACTCATCCTCTGAGTACGCTGCTCAAGATCTGAAGGAGACCACGTTGCTGAGAGTGATAAATTCAATAAACAATAAACTCATATTCTATGAAATTGTACTGCTTCTTAGCGTTTTCTGTCCTCTTTGATGGGGTTTTCACGGTCCGTTCCTCTATCCCCTCTGCTGCAAGGCTGCTCTTCTTCTCAACGCACATGTGAACACATATGAATTTGAAATTGCTCGAATACAGCACAACAGCTAAACCCCAGTTTTTTTTTCTCCAGGACAGCAATAGACTCATGAAAATAAAGAGGTCGAGTCACAGGTTCAGTTTCGTTTGCCTTTATTCAGACATTGCAAACATGCACATCAAAAAACAAAATTAGACAAGAACGAGATGTGGTGGAATCTTGGTTTGGTTTCGTGTGTGTGTGTGTACAGTGCCCCTTTCCCGTTCTCCGTCTCACTTCTTGGTCTTCTTCTCCTTCTTTTGCATGCAGATGGACCCAGTTGTTTTTCTCCAAGACAGCAATAGACTCATGAAAAATAAAGAGGTCGAGTCACAGGTTCAGTTTCATTTGGCTTTATTCAGATACAAAACAACTCGGTTTAGTTTGAGTAGCAAACGCCAGAGCCCCCGACGAGGGCACCCGAGAGCGAGGAGCCCGCATTGATTCCGCTGACGTGACTGTCATTGTGCTTGTTGTAGCAGTTGTCGATGTGTATGTGATTTGATGTAAGAATAAAAAAGCTGGAAATAAAGACACATAACCACGACTTGTTCTTTTTTGTTCATTTCATTCGTTTATTTCATTTCTTCCACAAAATGTCTCGTGTGACATACACGTCAAGGTACAAAACAACTCGGTTTAGTTTGAGTAGCAAACACCAGAGCCCCCAGCTTAGAATTCGAGTGCACTCTATTGTGTATGGGACAAGGGTACGTTGTTGACTTCTCATTCGCCTGCACGCAAAACAGTCCCGATCCGGTGAGTCTAACAGTCACCGGGACACCCCAGAGCGAGGCCAGTCTTTGAGCTTCACTTTTCACGCGAGCTTGATCCGGCGCTCGCTCGAGCCCGGAGATTGTCAAGGGCTGAGCGTATCCCCGGGACTTGACGACCGTGCCTCTGAAACGGCTCCCCAGCGATGTTACGTCGACCAGTATGGGGTTTGAGGAAAGGCCCACAGAGAGGGACAGCGGGTCTTCGAAGCCCGGGTCCTCGATGTCTCGAGCGTTGAACGTGTCCATGTATTCGAACCCGGAGTCCTCCTTGTAGCAGTTGGGCAACCGCACACACTTCCTGAAAGAGTACGGGGCCTTGTCGATACACGAGCGCCTGTCGGCTGGGCGCGGGGCCTCGAGCCTGAGAAACTTGGCCCCGCGGACATCCCCTTTTTTCATAGCGTCCGCTAGATCGCAGAGACCGCACGAGTCCTTGTCATCCGGGTAGGAGAGTAAAACGTAGTTGAGGGAAACCCTCTCCATCTCACTGAGTAAAGGTTTGTACGCCTCTATCCCCTCACAGCAACACAATTCCACCGGCAGATACCACAGCATCCTCAGACTCAACTTGGACTTGACCGAGGAAACCCTGAAGTACACGGCGATTTTACCCACGGCCTTCGCCAGCTCTCTGAGCGACGGGTCGCTCTCGAACTCGCCGATTTTCACTTTTGCGCACCTCAACAAAGACTCTGCTATCACCAAGATCAGACTCGTAGTCAAGGCCTCGGACACTTTACGCTTGACGGAACGCTCTGCTCGGGCGGCGAATCTCGCTTTGCATTTCTGACAACACTTGAGGTCCAAGTCCAGATTCAAGCGGCTCACGGGCCTGCCGGGTAGAAACACCTCGTTGTAACACCCGCGGTCGCCGGCCTCTCGTCTCGGGACGAGGGTGCTCAGGTGTCCCCGGGACGTGACTGCGTACCTGCGCGATATCTTACCCGTCACAGGATCCACGGGGTCTTCCATGAGCAGCACGGGGTTTACAGAGCCCCACTCTTCACGCGCTGGTAGATTTCCCACGGGCTCGCGGGCGCCGCGCGAGACGCAGTAATTCACTAGGTCGTCAAATTTCACATCGCTGCTCGCGCGCGTTTTGATCATGTAAGGGAACGAGCTGGGTCTATCTGTCAGAGTCCCTGGGTGATTGTTGAAAGTCTCCAACACGTTCGCAGCGAACACTTCGTCGCTTTCTCCCCCGGGCACACGGCGACGCGGAACGGGGCGCGTGGGCTCACCACTGGTACCCGCTCCGTCGCTCTGCGCTTCCGCATCTGCTTTTTCGAGCTCGCGGCCTAGCAGTTCGCGGCCGGCGTCCGATGTCTCGTCCTCGTCTTCCTCGTCGTTTCCTTCCGACACTTCCGCGGCTTCACGCTCCTCTCCTCCGCCGCTGTAGTTCCACCGTGAAAATGAGGTGTGATCCTCTCCCACCAAGGGGATTCCATGGAGAGCCCGATGTTCCTCCGCGCTCCGGTCCAGGAGTCCTCCTTTAGCCGTCATCTCTTCCACCCCGGGGGGATCCGATCTACCTTTTTCCGAGTAATACAGGCCGAGAGCGCGGAGGAATAGAGGGTAATGGTGCATGATGTCGTAATTTCTGCGCAGCATTTCGCTCACCGTTTGAACGAAGAGAGAGTTCACCCGGGAACCGAGCAGCAGTTCCCCATCCGCGGGGTTGTGCGTGTACTGCGCTAAAAAAGTAGCACACTCGACGCCTTTCGACTTACACATTTCCTCTAAATCACTCTGGGTAGCCGCCGATCGTTGCAGTTCACACATCGGCTCCCGGAAAGTTATTTCTCGCTCGAGTCTGCAGGTTGAGGTCCCCATACCGCGGATAGTGAAATCTAGGAGCAGCCTTACAGCCACAGCGGTCACGTCTTCAAAGTTAGACGCGATTAGGAGGGTATGCAGCGAGTCTCCTTTTCGTAAAACGAGGACCTCGCTCGAGGTGTTCCACAGGTACCACTCTTTGTCAGAGCTCCCTCGGGTCAAGTAGCACGCAGCGCTGCTAGGCTCCGCGGGGATATCTCCGCTCTTCGCGACGGGACGCGTTCGCTTGGCTCCACGTCCTCCGGAGGCAGCCGTGGCGCACATGGCCGATGACATCCACTGAACTTAGGTCGTAAGGTAGAAAGAAAAGGAGAAAGAAACCTAGAGAGACACAGAGAAAGACATGGCGAAAGACACGGCGAAAGCGAGAAATGTCCACATCCTTGCCAAGTTGGTAGTTGCAAAGTGCAGGTAGATCCGTAGCTGTGGACACCCGGGTGTATTTGTAGTCCCGGCAACTCCTCACCCGCCTCTCACGTAGTACCTTTTTTTTTATTCGGAGATCTCGTCCATCGCTAGACTTACCGCTCCAAGTCGAGCCGTGCTCGGTGTGAAAAAAGTTCAGCTGCCACCCCAAACCGGGGTAACCCTACACCCAACCTGCGAAACTGAGGTTGACGAGAGCGGTCGTAACAGAACTCGTCTCTCTCTGTGTCAGAATGAGACTGAAATCACATACACGATACTGCACACGGACATACTCACATCATTACTGGATGACAAGAAGTGAGCGAAGGAAGATCCCTTGTAACCGGGGTCGAATCTGTAGATCCTGTTCTCCGGGTTGCCGCAGATGTTGACCGGGTTCTCCGTTTCTCTGAACGACGGCAGATTCCGCAGTTCCTGCATGGCGCTCTCCACTCCCAGTCTCAAAGTCGTGCACATGTGCTTATTCTGAGCCTGCACCATTACGTCGATGTCCAAGTGCAGTAGCACGGCCGCCAGCAACAGCCTCATCATCAAGCTTTTCCCGCACTGTCTCGGGGCTAAGCACAAGGTGTAAGGGTTCGCGTAGCGGGAGAACGTTCTCTCCACGTGGTAGTGGTGACTGAGGGTAGGACTGACGTGATCGTAACTCTCAGAGCCCAGAGGGGCTAAGCCCAGCTTGCTGAGGAGCGTGTGCTTGTACTTGAAGAGAGCCTCGCCGAACTGATTCCTCGTCACACCCAATACCACCCCCCTGAAGAGCTCCAGCTGAAAGGGCTCCATTCTCATGCCTTTCACCTGGAAGTACTCAAACACCCTGTCTATCAGACGTTCGAACCGGTACATGAGGGAGCCGGACTTATCCCTTTCCGTCGCGCCGTGGAGCTGTAGTTCGCGCATCCTCGCCCTAGCGCCGTCCACACCGAGCTCCTTTATCAGCGCGGCTTGAGCCAGGCGGTCCTTCCTCAGTCGATTCCACTCGACCATTCTCTCGTTCTCCGTCCGCTCCCTGTCTCTGCTGCCCGCGTCCTTGGACAGCCTGGTTCTCACGCAGTCGACGGCCACGCCGACGGGCGCCGTACCGGAGTTGTCGATGGGGTCTCTCACCGAATGGCCGAGCAACCACAAGGTCTCCTCCGAGTTCGTGGAGAGGCGCGAGGCCCTTAGCTGGAGCTCTGACATAGATGAGATCGCGCTGTGCCCCAGCGAATGCATCGAGGGCAGCCTTTCCACGTGTCACACAGAGAAAGAGAGAGCCCGTCCCTCGCGTTCTACCCTTACGGAGTTTGTGTTGCCGCTGAAGATTCACTTCAGATACTGCTGGCTTTTCTCCGGGGTGCCCCGTCGCGACGCCGCGTACCAAACGAAACCGCTGACCGATCAGGAGCTGCTGTACGTAAACCGCACGTTGATGACAGGTGAACGACCTGAACTGTGCAGACGGGCGTGTTGTGAGCGCTGCGACGAAACGGATTGTAGGCGAGATATGAAAGCGTTCTGGTTGACCACAGACGGGAGACTGGTCCTCGTAGATCGACTCTGCGAAGACGTGAAGTTTCGCCGGCTCCGGGAAAAGAACCTGCGCGTCGCCCTGTCCTTGTGGACCGCGAACCCCGAGCTGTGCGGGGAAACGATGCGGGCCTCGGACGTGGCTCACGGCAACCTGCTCAAAATATGCGAGGAGGCGGCTCGTCTGAGTCGAGGCGGATTCCACAACCTTTACGCCAAATACCCGCTCCCCGTCAACGCGGACGCCGAAAAGGACGCCTCGTCTGAGTTACTTTGGGTAGACGAAGAGACCATTCGGAAGACGGAGATACGGAACGGCTCGGACTTGCTGCTGGAGCTTCGGCCTCTGTACGCGGCTTACTTCAACTTCGTATCGGATAACTCTACGTCCGACGCGTTGAACGAGAGGGTCTCGCTTCTCGGGGCTCAGTGGTTGGTGCTAGAGGAGCGTTCTGAGTTGCAGTTTTCACTTAACGTGAGAAGGAGCTGGTTTATGAGAACCATTGTCAGATTGTCCCTCTTTCTCGTGGACGGCTCGTGAGTGACAAGAGCGTGATTCTTTTTTTTCCCCCCTTAGGGAAAAGCCGTGTGCCTAAGGTTGTTGCTATTAACAAACGAGCGGAGACAGGAGCGGTGCAGCTCCCGGTGAAAGTCATGAACGACAGAATTCGCAGCTTCGCTGAACCCTACACAGGGCGAAGGGCTTGGAAGGATCCCAACGTGACAAGGCTGGTTCAAGCTTGGATAGCTCGCACTCCAACCGACCTGAACGTGACTTTCGAGGAGTTTCTTCTCATGCCGTCACAAAAAGTTGAAAGGTACGGTACGGAGTTTGCTGCAAAACACCGCGAGCTGATTAGGAAGATTCTCACGAAGTACGCGGACTCACTGAACGCCATAAACGACATGGTCGAACCCAACGACAAACGCGGTCCCCTCGGACGCATCGCCGAACTCTACGGAGATGAGAGCGAAGACGAGGACGGAGAGAGGTTATACGCTCGGGATTTTGACGAGGAGGCTTCAAACCTCCGGACTAGATCCGGTGACTCTGTGACCAGATCTGACGACGAACGCGCGGTCTCGCTTAGACACCAGCGAGCGTGGGACATTTACTGAGCCTGGCGAAAGTCAGACCGCTGCACGTCTCTTTTTTTTCTACGTTTTCCTTATTAACCGTGACACGCGAGGCGAACCCGGAGCAAGCAACATGGACGAGCGCGTCGAGGAGTTCCTCGAGAACTATGGCCACGGTGACGAAAAGCCCAAGTTTGAGAACATGGTCTTTGTGTTTTTTTCCTGTATGCCAGAGAACGCTCTACGAGCGATGGGTGTCACTGACAAATTCATAGATGACCACAAACGTTTGGTAGAGAAGGTCTCAGAAAACTTCATGTGGTCACAGTTGCAAGCTTCCCGAGGAGAAAGGCGGGAGCCGGCTAAACCGCGAAGGAAGCAGCGAGACCCCGACGCCCTCGGCTCGAGTCCAGTGGAGTATCGTACTCCGGTCACACCCGTGAACGCCGCAGCTAAACCGCGAAGGAAGCAACGAGACCCCGACGCCCTCGGCTCGAGTCCAGTCGAGTGTCGTACTTCGGTCACACCCGTGAAAGCCGCTAAACCGCGAAGGAAGCAACGAGACCCCGACGCCCTCGGCTCGAGTCCAGTGGAGTGTCGTACTCCGGTCACACCCGTGAAAGCCGCTGCTAAACCGCGAAGGAAGCAGCGAGACCCCGACACCCGCGCCTCGAGTCCAGATTTCTATCGTACTCCGGTCACACCAGCGGACGCTGTGTACGCAACGTTTCAACCCGGGCTCGGGAAGAACTGCTGCGGAGATCCCGAGATGGGCGAGATGGGGTGGGTGAGAAGACGAGAGGGAAAAGTGGGAACTCGGAAGTGTGAAACATGCCTATAAAGTGTTCCCTTCCCTTTTTTATGGGCTCCAGTGCACCATATGGAGCCGCTGTCCCGTTAAGAGAGCATTCAGCTGCCAAGGCACCACCAATTTAGCATCCAGCCCGCTGAACCCCAGAGAGCCCTCTGTTCAACTGACGCACAGCACATGTGTCTGTTAGCTGGGGCCCCAGGGAAAGACAGGAGGCAAAGGAGCATGGGAGACAGGTTAAAGTGTGCACAGGGGTGTTACAGAGAGGAGACAATTTGCAGACGCATCAGCGAATTTGTTAAGAAGGCACAAAAATCGGACGGGGAAACTACCAGACGGGCTTTAATTATTAGCATGCATGATCAGATGACAATGACGCAAGGCTAAAAATGTCATATGAATTGGAGCAAATTAACAGGATCCCCTGTACAGTGCTTGAAATGAGTGCAAGAAAGAGTCAGTCATATTGCACATGGTGTGGTTATTTTGTTGGTTGCTCGAGAAGAAGAAGAAGAAGAAAAAAAAAACAGTGAGGAAGTGGTGTAATTGCAAACATACTGGCATCTGTTCCTAATTAGGGAAATGCAGGGAACAAAAGCGTGATGGAAAGATAGGACAGAGACACTCACAGCTAAATATTAAGAGAATAAGGAGCGAGGCAAAAGAGAACTCTGTGTCTCATTTGTTTGGAAATGTTTCTGAGCTTTGGTATTACTGTGCATATCTTAGCTGTGACTGAGTACAGGGACTTGGTAACCAATTCCAGCGGCAGCTTCAGCAGCAATTTAGAGTTTTCAGCCATTTTTTTTTTTTTATTCGAGCCAGAGAAGCCAAAAGCCAGAACTAAGGCAGCCACAGAACAACACCCAAACCCAAATCAAGTCTTAACGCCAGACCTCAAGGAGTCAACGCCCCCCTCTTAACCCCCTTTCCTCCCAGCCAGGCGTCTTCCACAGTAGGCCAGTCTGCACAGTGTCTCTTAGTTCCGTCACTGTGTGGTGGTCTGTCTAGGACAACTCTGGTCTGTTTTTCCAGACCCCTCTCACTCCCCTTCCTTATCTTTACAACATGCTGCAGGGTTCTTCTCCTTATCTGGCTTTAGATGACAATTAAACCTCACAAATCTTCCTTGTTTTCCTAGGCAAACCTGCCCCTCCTGCAGAGAGAGCTGCTCCACTGTGCACGGGCAGCCAAGCAGACCCCAGCCCAGTACCTGTCCCAGCATGAGCACCTCTTGCTAAGCACCACCCTGGCCTCATCTCCAGACTCCTCAGAGCTGCTGATGGAGCCAAGTGACTCTGGGACCAAGAGACACAGCCCCAGCAGGTTAACAAGGTTCATCTTATGCCATTGTATATGTATAATGGAAAGGCATTGCAGTGATTAGCATATATTCACCTTATTAGAGCGGTTCAAGTTTGCTCCACCTAAAAATAAAATCAAATAACTAGCATATCTAAACATCTGAAGAGTAGATGTTAAGTCTTCATGGAGTAATTGACATGTTTGTTCGTCAAGATACCAGAGTAAAATTGCCTCCAAAACAAAAACAATAATTAATAGTACACAGAAAGTTTCCTCCCTCAGTAAATGAATGGAAAAACATTCTCATATCATCATGCTTAAAAACATCACTGTGCAGCATCACGATAACACTACACTACGCCTATGGAGGAGTTTTATTATTAAGTATACTAGTGTCAAGTAGAAGTCTGTTCTTCATCCGGGGGTGACTTATCTCCTACAGAGCAAAAGAGAACGGTTTCCATGAACGCCCCCCTGCATCACTGGAACCTGCAGCAAAGCGCATTTGCACCATCAGTCCCGCTCCCCGACACAGCCCTGCCCACCCGCTGCCCCTGAACGCCCAGCTTCATCCGACCCCTCCACCCCTGCAGCACTACGCCCTCGATGACATTGCAGCACCGCATATTCTGCACCGTGAGCACAGTCAACGCATGCTGGAGATCCGCGAGCTCAAAGACAGGCCCAGACTCCCTGGTATGTGGCACGAAGCCAAAGGCCTGGCACAAACACATATACACACAGATATCATATTCTGGACGACAACGGGTGGTCTGTGTGTTTGTGTAGCTATAGCCATATTAATTATTTATATATAAATATATATATATACACACACACACGCATACATATATATGTGGATTCCACAAACGTATAAACAGCCGTATACAGTCCGGACAGGGAGGGTTGGATTTACTCTGGTGTATATCTGCCCACCATTTGGGGCCTGTCAGCACACAGTGGAAACAGCAGTAGCTCACAGACACACACAGAGAAGCACACCTTGATATGTTCATGGTAGAGGTGCTGTGTTTACGAGGCTGTAGTCCCTTGTCTGACAGCCTCCCGCCTGCCTGCCGCCACTTAACTCACAGACACACACATACATAAACACATCAGTCCACACACTCGCTGCTTTGAACTGATGAACACTGATGAGAACCAGAAGTAGAGAAGTAGTCAAGAGGAAGGTAGTGAGTGTATGACGGACTCATCATTCTCTTCTGCAGAATGTGTGCATGCTCCTTCTTGTTGGCGGTTTGTTACTCAACTTTTAGTATTTGTACTTTCGTCTTTGCGGCGAGCATGCTTTCATTATTTTGTTCGCTGCGTTTGGGGATGTACAGAAGGACATTTTTGCTTGAACGTGTGTGTGCAAACTTTTATGCTCCTTCAATATTGCTTAAGTCACCGTGTTGTGCAATAACTAAGCTGAAATGAGATCATTAAGTAAGCAAGTGTACTTGTGTTTCTGTGTGTATTTGGTAGCAGTGGTCTTCAGTGATTTTCAGAGCGGCTGGTTGTGTTTAGAAGTGGAGCCACTCCACTCAGCCTGAGTGTCTCCCTACTGGAATGCTGTGAGCTCCAGGAGGGGAGGCGCTAAGGGAGAAGTTTGGGGAGTGTGTGTATGTGTGTGTGGTTGACAGCTGACTTCCAGATGTGTTCAGGCTCTGGGTGCTGGATGTCTGTTTTGCATCAAAGGCTTCTTTTTTTCTCTCTTTCACCCCACCTTTGTTGCACACTATCCCCCTCGTCCATCTTGCCGTTTTTCTTTATATATATATTTTATTTTTCCTCTCTTAACTTTAGCTAATGTTGTTTGTAATTTCAGATTTAAGTCACTTTATTTATTTGCACTGGTGGAACTGTTTTTGTCAAAAATCCCTCAGGACAAATCTTACAAACAACGTCAATGCAGAAAATACACGTGATGACAAAAAGACACAAAAAAACCACCACAGACTAAAGAAATGAAAAGCTAGTATCTTTAGAGTATTACCATCTCAACAATGGCAGCTCTTAGTTGTTTTGGTTCATGCATTGGGACCCCTGTTCGAAAAGAAAAGGCTGAGATTGACTGCAAAGGGTAGGAATGGTTTTATAAATGGGAGTTGGCTACACTAATCCAATTTTTTGGGACAAGTCCTACTTACAGGATAAAATGTGTTAAACTGTAAATACTGATGAGATTGATTCTAAAACAGGAGGTACATGTGATAAAGCAAATCTTTCACATGAAAGAAAAGTGAATGTATTTTAATGTTCAGAAAACTTGTAGCACAGAGATAGACATTCTCTCATTAACCAATCAAATTTCACATTTCAACCCAATTCTGTAGCTTGAACACTACACCCAACTAACACTTTGCACTTTACCTTTCTTCATTAGTGACAAAGTTCATGAAGTACAACTTTAACAGGACACTACAGTATTGTGTTAAAGTCCTTGTCCAACATTAGGTTTGACCAAATGTTAAAGAGGAACAGTTCAATGCAGTGAATGGACTGTTGTCAGTGCACATAAAAAAATACAAAAACCCCAAGGTATTCTTATAATTTTAAAATGCCTTCATTAATTATGGCACACCTCAATGGATTTTACTGAGCCCCGACACATTTCAGCCTGCTGATCTTCACCAGGGGGACAAACGATTTTAAGGAGTGACACAATTTTAGCATGTCTTTTAAGGCTGTCCACAGATTTCCTCTTTTTTTTGTGAAAAGAATGAGAAATCATTTAGACCCTGCAAAACAACAAAGCCTAGAGGTGGCCCAAGAGTTTGCACAGTATTGCTCTGTTGAACTGTGACTCGATAAACAGGCCGACTGCATCACTTACCAATTTGATTCAGTGACTGTTTTCTAATACTTTTTTTTTTTTTACACCAAACCATGATACATTAATCTGACTTCTGCCTTTGACTTCTCACACCCTTCCACGGTAAAAACATGCTCCCGTTTTACCACCATCACATCGATCTTGTAACTGAATGAATGAAACTACAGTTTAAGTGGCGTTTATTATTTTTTTGTCATCTAGGAACAGATTAGCAGTGGGATATGGACACAGACACAAATACACACACACCTTTTCACTCAGTCACTGTCATTTGTGGCTTCTCGTGCATTAAGAGGAATGTTAATCATTTTGGCCTGTGATCTGTCTGTGTGTTTTAATCAGGCACTAATGGTGGCTACCGCGAGGAGCCAGTGGACCACAGACTGACAGACAGAGAGTGGGCTGATGAATGGAGGCATCTGGATCATGTAAGTCAAGAAAAAAGCTCTACCACTGACTTGTAGATACAGAAGGCATTCAGAATGACATTTGTTTAACTGGGCTTCTCAGAAAAAACAGCCACAAGCCACATCCTGATGTCATGTATGAAATGGAGAGAAAGCTTCAATTGTGTCATAATAATTGGAATACTGCTGGTATATTTCAAGATATGCTTCTTTTGTAGTGTTTTGCATGGTGGCTATGCACTTCTACTGCAGTCATGTGTTCATAGATTGACTGGGAAACTATTAAAAAAAGGCAGATTTTAACATGTATCAAATCAAGTTATTTATGAAGGGCATTAAATAATTTTTGTAAGTGCTGCAGAGAAACGGAGATAACTGACGGAAATGGGGGGAATAAGTGAGGGCATAAATATTCAAGATAAAAATCAAAACACAAGCAGCAATTGCGTAAAATATGAAAAATTTCCAATAGGAAGAAGTGGAAGACAGACAGCTGTCATAATAATAATAAAAAAAACATGCTAAATGACTTGAGACAGTATACAAAGGGGGGAAAATGTATTTGTTCGATAAATCAGGTCAAAGGGTTTTTATAGATGTGGAATACGAGGTTACCAGTTCAGGGATATGACCCCATGACAATCATAAAATCAAAGTAATAGGTCTGAAATGGCAGTTCTTCTGCGTCCCCAAGGTGTTGAACTGCATCGTGGACATGGTGGAGAAGACACGGCGGTCGGTCAGCGTCCTCAGACGATGCCAGGAATCAGACCGTGAGGAGCTCAACTACTGGAGGCGGCGTTCCAGTGAGCAGGAGGACCCACGTAAAGGAGGCTCGGGCTCAGCGCCGTTCTCCAAAGCGCACAGCCCCCACACTGCCGAGTCCGGTCAGTACCGTTTTATTTCCATTCACTCCACCATTTCGGTATGTTGCAGAAACCAATAATTACGTTGCCGTTTTTGTGATTATTCCTATTATTGCCAAAGCAGATACAATGACCACTGAGGAGAGACAGGAGTTCAAACAACGGGTGAGTTTTAGTTATGAATGCACAACACCCACACAAGACAGGGCGCCTGAAAATGTCATAGAAACCACAGAGTTGGAATCATAGCAACATGCATGGTAATGAAGACATGCATTTCAGGCATTTTTCAGTGTTCAGTTATTTCTGTACAGAAAGGGGAATCAAAATATGAAACATCCCCCCCTTCCACTTTGCATCTATGCATGGCAAGTGTTACTGCAATTATTCTCTCCAATTTCTATTTTGATTACAGTATATATTATTTCCAGATAAAATGAAACAGACTGATTATCTGATATGCATAAGGAGACCGTTCACCTAGAACATTACTATTCTGCAGCTCAAACCTGATTTAGTCCAATTTCGACTCTGATTTTTTGAATTCATTTTTTTGTCAATCTGCCAGGCACATTTTTCTTGATTGGTCGTTTTAACAACCACTAGAGTCTGAGGGGCTGCTGCCTTTTTGTCTCTTCATCAGGATGTGAGCAAAATTAAAATAAAAGTCGACATCTAAGAGAAACTAGGAATATAAATTGGTGTTGGTATTGGTACACTAGCAGAATAGAGAAGTTCACATTTTAACCCCTCCCGCTTTTCTAAATAATGCATGTTGCTTCATTTCTTCTAGAGTTGACATTTTGGAAAAAACTGTTTCATTTGTTCTGGGTTTTTTTTTTTTTTTTTGGATGCCCTGTTAATGGATAGAACTGTATCATTTGCAGGTTGAGGAATCTGAAATAATAAAGACTTCTTTCAACCAATGCATTGATCATTGTATTTGCATGCACACAAAAAAAATCTACTCTTATTCTGAATATGGCCGCATTGTTAAAGATTTGTGCATGGAGTTAAAACTTTCTACTGATGGCAACTTTGGCCAGAGTTGTAGTTTTCCAGTGAAGTTAATTTAGATTTACATGTTTTTAGTGGTGGTTTATTGATTTGTTTTTCCTTTTTTCTCTTTTTTTAAATTAATTTGTCACTCCATTGTGGTTGTTTGTTTTTGTGGTGTTTGTTGAGATGCCCTCAAAATGAGTTTATCCCAATAAATTAAATAAAATGGAATAAAATATGGGATATGCTGTGACAGCTTTTACCTGTTGTGGCAAAGTCCTCTCCATTATCCATGAATGTAGTTCTAAAATTATTATTTATGTAGTATAAATTGGTGCCTATTACATTGTCCTGTATTATTACCTCTGTCCAGAAGGTTATGTTTTTGCCAGCGGTGGTTTGTTGGTTTGTTTGAATGAATGGATTTTGATGCAATTTTCAGGGTAGGTTGGTAATGGGGAGATCAACAAATTATTACATTTTGGTGGCGATCCCGAAGAAAAAAAAACATTATCGAAAAAGATAATTTAGTAACTACTGAACTAATGATGATAACATGAATACACTTGCTAGAGGGAACATTTTTATGGTCAAGGAATGTAAAGATGGAGACAAAATTGTAGGACTTATTTTAGGTGGAAATCCCAATATGGGGGGAAATGAGCTGATTGGCGGAGGGTCTGCGCTCTCAGTGCTTTTTTTCCAGTTTTTATTTAAATTAATATTAGTTTGTGTTTTAACTGGTCTCTTTTTATATTTTTGTAAAGCACAGTGAATTGTCCCTGAAAATTTACAATAAAAGCAGCCCAATATGTGAAAATTACCTCAGTACAAGTAAAAAAAAAGTTAAGGAAAAACATTTTTTAAAGGACTACTTAATAAATTTGGAGCAAAGAATTTTGAGTTTTAAGTGTTTAATTACCATAACAGTTTACTTTTCATCTGCGTTCTTTGGTTTAACCTTTGACGTTATTTAAATTCTGGGGGGGGATTTAACACGAACTGCAAAGTGTGCGTAAAAAGCACACTTGAATACCAGAGGGTTAATTTCAATGGGGAAAAAAGTGATAAAAATTCAATGGCTTCTCTAATTCCAAATCTGATGAGACAGATGTACTTCCAAAGCCTGAGGCTGCTTTTCAGGAGGAAACATTCAATGGTATAACTGTCCTGATGAGCACAGACACACTGACCTCTGCTGGTGGAGACTGGGAACTGCATCTGTAAGTTTGATCAGCGTCACCTAAAACTGAACAGGTCTGTATTTAATGTAAACATTTAAGACGTAAAAAAGATATTAGTGATGTTTAAAGACACTTTCCCAAAATTCAGTTGTTTTTAATTTATTTATTTCAATATCAGAGAGAAACATGCAAATACACCAAAGATCATCCTTAAAACAATTTAATTATAAAAGCTCAAAGAGATCACAATCAGTCCCTGCTTCTGCAAAAACAAACCTTATTTTACTTTATTTTCTTGGTGTAAACTTAAAGAAACAAGAGGAAAAGACACATTCCTTTAAAGACACTGAAAAGGAAGTTAAAGTGCTTAAAACCCATATCAGTAAGAATCCGGATGAAAACAAACCAAAGGTGAAGAAACATCACGGTTCAGTCGCTTTGATAGAAAATGTTGAGTTTTTTTTTTTATTGGCAAAATGTGATTGAAATCTCCTCACATACAGTTTGTACATTAAATATAATGATTTCATCAAAATTTAACCTGAAATATTAGACAAACGTTAACATCAGCCTCAAAAACAAAAGCTTTACATGGTTCTCCACATCACCAGAGGTGGAAATGTCTAAGTAGAAGTACTTCATTACTGCACTTAAGTAGATTTTTCAGGTATCTGTACTTTACTGGAGTATTTATTTTTCTGGAAACCTTTTACTTTTATCCCCTACATTTCTGCATAAGTATCTGTATTTTATACTCCTTACATTCTAGGATGAAAAATAAGTCACTTCAGAAGGAAAATCAGTGGAGAAAAACTGGGATTTTCTAAATTATAATTATGACTCATCTCATAATTGTGAGATTTTATGTCACAACTTTGACTTTTTATCTCATGGTGTATCATTTTATTTTTACTCATAATTGTGACTTCTAAATTGTGCATTTATCATATTTCTGACTTACAATTTTGACATCTCATTTTTAGGATTTTTTTTTATTTCGTAACTGACTTTTTTTATCTTATAATTATGACTTGTCTGATACTTGTCTTTGTCTCACAATTTTTATTCTATCCCAATTACACTTGATAACTTTTTATCTCAATTGTGACTTTTTTCCCCTATTTTTACCTAAATTTCCTGCCCTTGCCCACAAAAAACTGAGTACTGTGACCCAATAAAACACATTGTCTACACAGTAACTCACTTTTAAGGGCTTTATTTTAAAATGCTTTTAAGAATGTTCTGATTTTTCCTGGTTAAGTAAGTATTATTACATCCATGGCGAAAGAATAAAAATGCTATTTTACT
>JAPTYR010000025.1:9291315-9301443 GCA_029814505.1 Siphamia roseigaster | reverse complement strand
GAAAGGAAGGGAAAAGTTGAAAGGAAAGATGGAGAAAGCAAAAAGGCTTTTTAAATTATCTTTACCATAAGTATCAAACTAAAAGGATGGAATGTCTTTCTCATCATGATGCCGATTAAATTTGACATGAAATACAGGTGTTAACAGTTTGGGTTTTTAGTATTTTGTTTTTAGCCAATTTCTATTTTTAATCAAGCACCAAAAATTAACACCTCCAAATCACTATGTGCAAGTATATTTCCATGAGGGTCTCCACCATGACAACTTTGTCATTTAGCAGAACAGTAAATGACACCAAAACTGTATGTCAGTTTCACACATAGACATACAGCAGTGGTAACATGCTGGTGCATTAGATACAATTCATGAACAGAAATCTTTACTTATTTACATACATAGGTAAACACTATATCACAACATTTTTTATTGCTTTACAGTGAAATAATAGCTACATCTAATTTATTTTACATAGAACTGGGCAATATGTCAAAAAAAAAAAAAAACGAATAAAATAAATCATCAAAACACTATGACAGGAAAACACATTTACAAATACATTTTTAAATATGGACAGGTTGCATTTTGATTAAAAAAAACAAAACAAAACGTTCCTATCTCAGAGTAATCTTGATTTTGAAACTCTGTCAATTTCACAACTTTGAAAAAGCAAAATATTCATCCCAATATTCATTCATGGTGTAAAATGCCGTTTGTCATCTTTTTGTGGTCATCAGATATGAACCTCTGTAGAGGACATAGAAACACCATCATCTTCTACAACACTGATTTACTCTTAAAACTCATGGAGTTGGATCAATAACAGTGGGTGGAGACACTTGTTTTTACATTTCGTTAATGATACGTTTTTGTGAAACAGTGCGTTTTTTTTTTTTTTTAAGTTTTCTGTTTTTGAGACAATAACCCTCAAATGTATCATAATTACAATACATGATCAGTGAATTAAATATAGAAAAATACCTGATTTTCACTGAAAAAAATACAAAATGCAACAGATAATATGATGCTAAATGGTGTTAAATCAATTAAGAAAGGTTAAATAAAGAGAACAATTAAGTTGAGAACTGACCTTAAAGTACCACTGGGTCTTTATGGTTTGAAGTTTTTGGCAACATAACTAAAGAAATACCATATCAAACTTAACACCTTTTAAAGACTGATTTAAGGTATTAAATGCAGATTTGTACATTTGAGACTTCTGAGACTTTAAGACCCTGCAGAAACCCTACAAACAGTATACTGAGAATATGTAGCTCCTCTGGAGGCCTCTGAGTCAGTTCCTTCTCCTGCTGTCAAAAAACTTGCACGAAGTTAGATACTAGATAATGGATGTAACAATAGATAATAGATAACAGGGTGATATAACAAGAGAGGGAGAAACAGCATGACAAGAGTAAGACAGAGATGGAGAGTTTGAAGCAGATGTATACACTCCTCTAACTTTAACTCTGGAGCCCACTGTGCTGCTTCTGCCAGCCGCTGTCAGTCATCATGGCAGCCTTATTTCCCTGCCAGTGGTGCTCTCCACCACTCAGAATACAATTAGTAACCCAGCTGGTGTCCGCACAGTGACTTTAAGGCTTGGCAAAAATGATGTTAAAACAAAAATGATGGCTAAAAACAAAGGTGCTTTGAGTAATGTTAGATGTATTTATAAGGATTAGAGCTGTCAAGCAGTTTAAAAAAAACCTGATTAATTGCAGGCTTTATGATTAATTACTCTCAACAAACTGCATTTCTACCACTATTTTGTGTGAGAAGAATAAAAAAAAAACCCAGTACTTCATTCAGCACAGTTTGTGAATCTGGATTTCAATCAATCAAGTTCACTTTATTTGTCCCATCAATGGGCAATTCAGTTTGCAGCCAAGTCTCCATCAGACAACAATACATGGTATAAATAAAAGTTACATAAAATATACATATTTATACACACACATACACATGTGTATGTAGTGATTGTTTGTTTGGGGGGGATAGATTGTTGGCATCGCCTTAAGCATTTATCACTTCAGGCTAATTTACAGTGCTGGTCCTGAGCATTCCAATTTATTGAATTCAACATTTGAGAGTTTAACCAACTTGTAAATTATTTTAGTATTTCTAAGTCCTCCGCCCCTCTCGAGTCAGTAGATGCAACACTGCTTCTATTCAAACAATGTCAACAAAAATCAATATTTGGAGCAGTACTATGTTTTGTTAAAACTGCTTTATGGTGCTATGTTTTCACCATTTTTGGTAGGAGGTATTAGATTGCAGTTAAATCTCCAGATAATATTCTGATTCCTTGCATAATCATATTTCTTAATTTCGTTGCCTTGGTGCTGTTGGAAGTGTTTGCTGTTTAGCTCCTGGCAACCTGAACCACATCTCAGTGAAAAGATGCCACATTATTCTACATCGTCCTTGAATGCTTTCACTAGGACAAGCTGCTTTTCAGAGAAGTCAATGAGGCTTTCGTACACTGAAGACTGCAAAGCTCCATTTTGTTCTCAGGTAAACCAAGGTTGTACCAACGCATAGTGTAAGGAGTACTAAATGATAGACATGTAGTACATCTTTGCCCTCTGAGCTTCGTGAATACAGCTGAGTATATTCATCTACTCATTACTGACAAGTCATTGTCAGTTTTGCTCCATTCCTCCCTCCACTGCTGGAAGAGACACGTGTATTTTGCCTCCATGTCATATTAGTTGGACTTGCTGCCTGAAAGATAGCTGCTGTCAGTGACTTATCATTTATCCGCCGTTGTCACCTGCACCTATGCAGTCAGATACACGGAGTCGTCTGTTTGAGTTTTTAGCACATGGATTGGTGAGTTTGTTAGAGGTGGCTGCTTTGTGTTATTTCTTTTGAAGGAGCTTGCATGTAACCTGTTGCCACCTCTTTTTGTTATTAGAATTGACATCGCTGGCAGATGCTTCATATATTAAAACTGTTTGAGTTCATGACGAAGAGCAGCGCTTGTTTTTTAACAGTGCAGGAGCTGGTGCTTGCCTCATGGTTTTCTGGTACTTGAGTCTTCGTCTGAAATGAAGTAATTTAAAATGGTCGATCTGCTGCTGAATTAACACTTCTGTCCGAAACAACATTGATAAGGATAAAAATCAGTGAATAGCAGATTTTGATTTGCACTTAAACATCAAAGTAGTTTCATTATGTACTGACCTTGTGTTCTGACGTTTTAGCTTTTGCATGGAGTGCAACTCTCGAAATGATCTCGGAAAGAAGAGTCTTTGTAAATTTTCTTTGCAAACTGTATCTCTGAACAGGTCTGGTTGCTGAATTAGGATTCATAGGTAGCACTGTGACATGTTTAGCTCTGTTTGATTAATGTACCTTCATGTGTTTCATAGTACCTTCACTTATGTTATCGCTACTGCAATTAAGTGAAACACTGATGAAGCTATGGTGTCCTGTTGTCATAGCAACAGTGGTAGGTTAACCATTGTAGAAAACAAACCTGCATGAGGGAAGATTTTGATCAGTGACCTGTTTGATGGTGACGCAGTTACAGTACAACATAGAATGAAGAAATGTTGAGTGCTTATCAGCCACTGCATTCACAGGTCCATTGCTAACAAAGGCTAGCCTATCGCATCATTAAAACATCCAACAAATTATGTTAAGCTTGCTTTTAATGAGAGAACTGCATGCCAGTTAAGGCTGCAAGTAACGATTAATGAATTAATGATTAATCTGTAGATTATTTTAATAATATTTTATTAACTTAATTGGATAAACACAGAAGATTCAATTCTCAAAGGTCTGTATTTAACCCAAAGCAATATAGACTACAGACAAGTCACTAATAATTACATCCCCTCAATTGCTTCTGGTATTGTTTGTGAGCACAAGCCCACTACCAAGACTTGTTATGGCTAGAAACTAGCAAATTTGTAGTCTTCAAACAGCTCCGAAAGGTAACGTTAGTATGGTGGCCTGATAAATGGAGATGGATGAAAACCTAATTGTGACGATGGTGTCTAAGTAGCTAGTTGGTAAAAGTAATAACACATAGGCTATCTTAAGCTAATTTAATGTTCCCAGTGGCTGCAACAACTGTTCTTGCCTGAAACATGGTGTGTTGTGGGATTCTGCCTTTTTTTTTCTTCATAGTTGGGTTTTTTTACATGAATGCCGCACATCATTTCACAGAAATGGGGCTGCTGTAGCCACTGGGAACATAATGTAAAGCTTGAAAAATCTTGCTAGGCATCTGAAGCCTCAGTCATGCTTTTATGTTTGCCTCCAATACACTACACAGTGTGCGAGCATGCCTCAATACTAACATGCTCAAAACCCAATGAATCGGCTACCAAATTTGTTTCCAACTCTTAGAAATTTTTTTGAATTGATTTAAACCATCTGTTGTTGCAGCACAATTACCAGTCATATCCCCCCCCCTTATGTTTTCTGTTTTTCTTATCATTTACATTTCAGGCACTGTATTACAATGTTAGTATTTCAGTGGCATTTTAATGTATTGGTCAATACATTCATATTTTATTTTGACAGGCAAGGCAGTTTTCTTACTCGCAAATTCACATCTGCAGCGTTGTACACTGTTCTGGTGGGGGGGAAAACAATCAGATTCTGCCTTTTGTACATTAGTGTATTTTATTGGAGCAAGTATAACATATTGAACATCATGCACATTGAAAAAGAACATAAGAATGGCTAAAATAAGGAATACCATAAATAAAAAAATATATATATATTGGCTTTATTCTAAGATAAAACTGCCTACAGTACGTGATTATTGACTAAATGAAAGCATGTAAGGTGTATGTATGTGAACTAGGGGTGTAATGGTACAGGAAAATTTTGATTTTGTGACATTTTCTTTACAGGGGTCTTCAGTCGAAATACATTTTAGATGAGAACACATTAAGTTAATTTTCCTCCTACCTGCCTGCTATGCAACTATTGCACACATGTACATTGCAATGACAATGTTCAAATGATATTGTGCAGCTGTATATCGAAGGCCCCGAACAGAGACGGTTTGATAGTGCACCGTTGCACCCTTCGTGTCAACAAGATACCTGTGCTCAAACACTGGTACTGGAATTATGAACACGAGTAAATGGGCATTTACAGGTTTTGATGCTATTCTCCCGTTCTCTGTATTTCACTATTTTTATGGTGATCCGCACTATAATTGAATGCATTGTGTGTGGATTCTGTGTTAAACCCCCTGGTGCTTCTGTTTGAGCTGTTTTAATTCTGCAGAAAAAGTGCGTGGTGGCGCTACAATTTTCTGCTCTTCCTCATGAATATCCGTGACGTGGTAATAAGTTGCCTCTGATTGGCCCAAAAAATAAACTGCCCTTTGATTGTAATTGAAGAGTCACTCTGCCTCCGCTTACTGAAAGTTTATAAAACAGTAATATGTCCTCATAGACAGCCTTATATTTTTGATCCTGAATCAAAAGAGGATGCAGAAGTCCAACATGAACCAATTCCACTTTGTTTGTCAATAAGCCTTTCAGAATGGTAATCAGGGTTTCCCCCAGACGTCTTGCTAAGACTAGTGGTAGAGCTGCTCAGGAAACCCATTGGCAGCCCACTGTATTTTTGTTGTGAAAAAAAAAAGTTAATATGAAATTATTCCTTTTAGATGTTATTGTAAGGCATTTATTAGCAATAATTACACCAACTGTAGAGTCTAACAAAAGGACACACTGTGTTTTAATGCAAAAAAAAAGTCACGCAATGGTCACATTTAAAAGTAAAATAAATTAACAACATTAATGTGCTCACATTTAAAACCCCCAAGTCTGACTAAGGAAAACTTAGACTGTCACTGACGTCAAATGTTTGAGACTGAATTAAAACTGGAATCGATTTGTGCAATAAAGGAATCCAAGATGTCAAGAAAGTGTAAAAGGTGTGTTTCAACATTATGACAGGATAGATGTGCCTGCAGGTCCCATAGTACATACTGTATCCAATAATACCATGTAGCATGGATGTGTGACCATAGATGTCTGTTTGAATAGTCATGTCCATTTAAACCACTATGCATCCAATCAGATCTGAGTTGATGAAATTAAGAAACCAAATAAACTATTTTTAATCAGAGCATTAGTTTTAATCAAGAGTCCTTGGGGACAATTTTATTTACTTTCGCTCCCTGACTCAACTGTACTGTATTAAACCTAGGGCTGCACGATATTAGAACAAGGTCAACAGACCATAGTCGCGTGCAGACGATGCTGACCGCAAGAAAGTCAGTGAACCCAATCAGACTATTACCCTCTATCATTGTACCAAATTTCATGACTACACCTTACAGTTTGGGCTACAGCCTCCCCAAACGCAAAATGGTTTCCGACCGACATAGCGGCTCATAGAGTCGCGCTGCACGCGACTAAAAAACTGACATTGTGAATTTTTTTTAAACCTGTGATATGTATTGTGATATGAAAATACCCTCAGGATGATACACAGAACACATGTTTCAGTATTATCCTTCCTGAGCTGAAATAATTCCACATAAATGATGTTGCTTTTCTTTCTGGCACTAAGCCCTCATCTTGGGTGATTTTCTCTTGTTCGTTGCTCATCTTTCAGTCTTGTTACCAATGACTCACTCCAAACTGATTAAGCCTTTAACACCTGAGACTATCAGTTCCACAGTGGGGACAGAAAATGATAAGCAATAAAATGAACAAAAACAGCCAAAGTAATCAATAAAAATGACGAAAACTTAATAATAAATCACCAAAATAATAATGAATAATAAGCCAACAAAATAAGAAGTGACATGAACAAAATAAGACACAAATGGAACAGAAGTGGGAAAAAAATAATGTAGTAAAGAAAATGTAGAAAAATAAACAAAATAATCAACAAAATGAACACAGACTAATAATAAATATTTACAAAATAAATAACATGGAAAAAATGGAAAAAAATGTACTAAAAAATGAGAGCAGAAATAATTAAGATTGTAATTTGGGGGGTGGGCCAGCCATTTCTTCCTCGCATCTCCTTTCTCAGGCAAAGTGTGCAATGGAGATGTTTTATTGGCACAAATAAAACATGAGCGAGCATGTTCTGCCATAGTTTGAATTGGGTATTAGCTCCTGAGCTCAGTTATCTTACTGAAAGCCAAATCTCCACTGTCTTCCTATGGGCAGAGCACACAACATTGCGACACACAAATGTGGTTCCTTTTCTGACTCGCTCATTTCTCCAAGTATTTGCTATTAATGGCTAATGCAGGCAAGGGGGGTTTAATAACACTTTCACGTGCCGCATGTGTGTAGAGCTCACTGTGACCTACCGTATTTCAAAAACTGCAAGTAAAAGTGGTTTCCAGTGGGAAGTGACCTTTAAGGAGCACGCATGCTCCCAAGTTGAAAAAATTAGTCGTGGTCAGAAAGACCTTTATCAACACAATGAAAAGTAATAAAATTAAGTTTTGCTAATGGCAAACTAGGAAATAATTACAAGTGATTTGGATATAAAAGTGGTCAACTTACAAACACCTAAAATTTGGTATTTCTTCAGCAGATAAATGGTTCAGAATAGTCACCATATTATTACTACGTTATCAACGCTTTTGTTGGCAGACAAATTTTTTATGAGCTTTAAAATAATTGTACAACAGTGTAATGTTAGTGACAAATCTAAGCGAAACACATTATGCCTGGTTATATGTTAGTTTTTATCTTTTAAAAAAACAAAACCTTTTTGTGCGTTTCTACAGAGACCAGGGATGCCACCGTCTAGTCGTATGACACCACAAGGACCAGCCATGGGCCCTCCAGGATATGGCGGGAGTCCTGTATCTCGCCCTGGAATGCCTGGTGTGATGGATCCATCTCGGAAGAGACCTGCCCCCCAACAGATCCAACAGGTTCAGCAGCAGAGCCGCAACCAGCAGTAAGTCTTCATCTGCCACTTCTATTAAGAGACACAGAGAACAAAGTAGGGCGAAGCATTAAAAAGATGATGGTAATTATCACAGGGTGTTTATATAGTATAATTTTTTTTCTCTCGGTTTTGAAAAGGTTTGACTTTTTCATGTGATCTCAAAGAACAACATAGAAAAGTTAGCCTTTCTACCTTGAAAGAGGTGATTTAGCCTATTGTTGTTAACTGACATGTTTGGCATTATTGCCCAACTCCACAACAAACACAATTTTTCGTAGATAAAGTAATGCACTTTCTTAAGACTGCTTGAATGGTTTATTTTGGGAATTATGTAAATAACAGAATATTTGAAAAGTAAATTTTTGATCTCGAGCGAATAAAAAATCCTTTAAGATAAAAAAAAAATGCATCAAGAGGCTGAAAGAACATGTTAATTGAATTTTTAATATAGCCAAACATACATTTATTTGGAGAAATGTAATACTGAAATCACAATAGAAAAATTAACGTTATTTGTATGTATATTTCCAGCAGGGCAGAATTGTTGTCATTGTCATGATTGCTTTTGCGTGTCTAAAGGTGTGAGGGACCTTGGAGTAGTGGAGTGTAATAGGTTCTTTTGTCTTGTTTTGAAAACGCAGAGCCGGTCTGACTCAAAATGCGCAAAACTTATCTTACTTTGATAATTTATTTCTACAGCACAAAGAAGAAGAAGATGGCTGATAAAATTCTACCTCAGAGGGTGAGTATTAAACAACAGGCAGGGAAATCCATTAATTCTGGACCTCAGTTGTTAGAGATTGCATTTGCTATTCCATTGGAATTTTAATTCATGTGGCCCAGAACACTAGAGTGTTTGTCTGTAAAAGACATTAATGTTTCTGATGAAAGGATTAATGGGGCGTTGCTGAAAGCAAGATAATTTGTGAAAGATATAAGTGCCTGTGGTTAATGTTGGATTAAGTCAGTTTATGTCTTATCTTTAAAAGTCCCAAAAAAGTACCTGAAGTGCATCTTTGAAAATCTTTGCTGACATTATTGTATGCTGTGCAAGAATTGTGTCTAAAAAACTCTGTAAAGTACACCCATTATCTGAGAAATTAATTTTAGTCTGACTCATACCCTGTGTTAAGGATAAACAAAGTAATCTTAGATCTGACCACCTGACTCAAATTAAAGCAGTCATATATTCTTATTTAGATTTTTTTATTTTATTTAGTGCAGTTATTTTACCTTGCAAAGCATCAACAACACTTTTTGATGCTTTCTATTTCCTTCAGAAACACTGAATTTTTTAGAATGTTGCACTGGTAAAAAATTCCCATCTTTTGTTTTCCCCAGATTAGGGAACTGGTCCCAGAGTCTCAGGCTTACATGGATCTGCTGGCTTTTGAGAGGAAACTTGACCAGACCATCATGCGCAAGAGGCTGGACATTCAGGAGGCTCTCAAAAGGCCAATTAAGGTATTGCTTACTGAGTTGTCACTCCAAGGCTTTAATCTTATACATTTCCTCCATGTTGCACATCAAGGTGGTCTTTGTTCTTGTCGTCTATCATATGTACCAGCAGACAACTGGTAGTGGACTGAAGAAATATACAGAATCGTATTGAAATGGAACACTGTGGTTTAGTGCAATATCTACATCAGAGGAGCTGCAGTCTTTTAATAAATTTAAAATGCGTCATAAGATGTCATCATAATTAAAGAAGTGTACTCTGCAGATCTCGTATCTGAGTTTGCATTCATGTTTTTGTCTTGATCTCAATGTTTCATCAAAGGCAAGTCAATTGATCTAAAGTTAAATTAATATAAAAGACTTAATGTAAAGGATCAGCAGATGCATTACAATCTGTCGTCATTATATATTTGCTGATCTTACCACTCTACAGTAACCTGCTGTGCAGTTTACACAGTAGTTCTTCCAACTCATTAGCGGTTTACATTTTAGATGCTTGAGTGCCTGATGTCATGTGACTTTCCTTTTGTTGCCTTGATTGTAGCAAAAGCGAAAGCTTAGGATCTTCATATCCAACACCTTCAACCCTGCAAAGCCTGATGCTGAGGATGGTGAAGGAACAGTGGCATCATGGGAGCTACGTGTTGAGGGGCGCCTGCTGGAAGATGTAAGCCTCCTCTAGTGTATATTGGATCTATTTTGGTTCTAAAGTCTTCATACACATATCTTATGGGTGTTCAGGGCTCTTCCCAGAAATTCTGAGAA
>JAPTYR010000025.1:9182837-9205690 GCA_029814505.1 Siphamia roseigaster | reverse complement strand
TGGTGAGTTGAAATGGATAATCTTGAAATATGCTCAGGTTGATGGTTTATTTGTGAATTGAGGGATTTGTTTTGATCAAATCTAGTGGTCTAGTTTCACTTGGCTGCTCCCCGCGAGTATACTCAAAGGTAAGGCCCGACTGATTATCGGCCCCACCGATATACCGGGCCAATATCCAGCATTTTGGGGCTATCGGTATCGGCCATACTCTTCCATAAACGTCCAACAATAAGCTTATATAATTTCCACAACCAATTTTGAAGCCGTGTCGTTCTGAACGCGTCTTCTGCTCCCGCCACTTTGAGTTCATGAGCATTGCCCCGCCCATCACAGCATCTCATTTGTTTGGCACACGGAATACAATCAATCGGTAAGGCTGCTGAACGCTGCAAACAGTTTCAAGGTGGCCGCGGTGCACGCTCCCGCCTTTCACCTACTGGCAGCGTTCCAAACCAGCTAATGTAGATGGTTGATTGTAAAGGTGTATGGGGATGTTTATATGTGACCCGCTCTGGACAAATGAGTCGCAAGTCACAACGTTCTATTTTTAGCTACAAGACGATAACTGGTGAAAGAGGAAAAAGGAATATGCCTGCTCCAAAAAGACGCACCACTAATCCACAGACCCCCTGCTGCCAAGCCCCCCTGGCCTGGATCTCAAAAGAGAGACATATCTATGAAAAGATCCGCGCCTACGCACCCGCCAACTCCAGCGGTGAAGACAGATCAATGCGCCCAACCTGACTATAGTTCCTACTTTTAATCTGCTCCAAAAATCTTATTGGTTGCTCTCACATCCAGATTTCACTGCAGATCAATTACTGGACTCATGAGACGTTCAGAGCGGTTAGTGGATCATTTTCAGCCCTTTTAAATTATGGATACTGGGCCACCGTAGAATGATTTGGAATTAGCAACATGGCTAATTTCTGGATTGGGCTGGAGCCCCCCCCCCCAAAAAAAAGGATTTACAGGGATTTTTCAACACACATCTGACATTAATCTCACGCATGGTTTGAACAAGCCCATTTAAAAAAATAAAGTTGGTATTTTCCCTTAAATCCTTCACCCTAAATCTTGTTTGGCTTTGTTACATTATGTTATATCAATGTCCAACAGATGAGCTAATATGTCCAACTACTAAACCCCCGTCACTGTCACCTTACTTCACAGTGCACACTGACATCATCCATCCCAGTGACTCATTTCCCTTTTGTCATTTTCCAGTATTTCTGCTGACCCAAACCATCTGTTGTGCACTGCCAGTTTTTCCCCCCTTACTGTACATCAACTAAATATTAAACAGAATGCCGGACTCACCAATTTGTACGAGATCCACCTGACTTCTGACACTTTGTCAGAACACAGAGTGAGCGCTATCTGTCTGAGGTAGTCATACACGTCGTAGTGGCTGTACAACTCTATGATCAAAATCAGCTGCCTACGGGGAGAGACACAGAGCAGACATGTCAGACAATGATCAACAGAGGACAAATAGAGCCCTGCTGATGTCTCTACTAATGTAAGGGACTAGAAATGTCTAATATCAATGCATCAACCTGGATATTATACAGTTTGAAAAGAAAACGTATCCAAAATGTGCCTTATGCAGAGTATGAACAGGAAACGTCTCTTCACAACAAATAATATCTATGAAACTAAACAGCACAACATAAATGAACTGAATTTGTCAAGAGGCTGGGTGATAAAATTATTATTATTGCAATATAACTTCAGCTAACCATGGTTAAAAACATTTTTGATTATACAATTTTCTTGTTTTGTTACTCCACCACATTTTTATTGCTGTACATTTGATACTGAACAAACATTGTGTCATAATGATTTGGAATGTCCTTCCACTAAATTTCTGAAATGTTCTGGTAATTGGAATGTGTTTATGTCCTCGCTGGGGATGGAAAAAAGATGATAAAATATAAAGAGTAGTTTAAAAGCACAAATAACCAAAGATCAGCCTGTGTTGTGCTGTATCATGCTTATTATAAAATGTGACAGAAGGTGTAATTATAACAGATCAGTCAGGTTCTAATAAAAGCAGACGATAAAATTAAATATAATTCACAATGACTGGGTTAAGAAAAAGGGACCAAAGAGACCAGCACAGACGGCAGCCCCATTACAGTGATTAGAAGACAGTCTGAATTTATTCAATGTGCCGACACTTAATATTCAACTTCTAAAATGGAAGATGAACAGGAGACATACTCTGCAAGCTCGTATCTGAATCTCCAGTTGCGACTGTTGTCCGTCACCATGAATTCCTGCAGCTGGTAAAGATATTCTCTCCTTTTGTCTGCATGGAGCAGCTGCAAAAAGAAGATACAGATTAGTTATCCAATGCAGCTTGCACAAATTCCAATTTTCTTCTTTAAATGGAAACCTAAAGAAAACACACACACGCACGTCACTTCTATCAGTTCTTCTCATTACTGCCTTCACAACAACTGAACAACTTATTAGGAACTCAGCATTTGTACTTGAAAACGGAGGAGGCAGACTTACCTTGAGAAAGTCATAGAGGTGTTTGAGAACGCCGATGCGGACCTCATCCAAGTCTTTGAGAAACCCGTTAAAAATGGGCACCAGGTCGGCTGCCGTTAGCTGGTCACCAAGGATAACCGCCAGTTCATGGATGGAGAACGCCAGAGTACGACGCACCTTCCACTGCGAAGCAAACACACAATTACTACCAGAAGGAATCAGCTAGCAAAATCGAAACAGAAGTCACTTTGAACACATAGAAAGACCGATTTTATTTACATATGAGTGAGGTCACAAAATGTAAACTAACTGGATCTGTATCCACTTGTGAAGCGACATCATTGTTGTTATCGGTTCAATCGTTTGTTGTTGTTTTTTTAAAACTACTACTTTAAATACAAACAAAAAAAACAACACAGGAAAAATGTAGACTGTTTTCTTCAATTTCTTGTTCATTTTAACATTGATACAACTAAAAGTACATTTGATTGAACAAATATGATGATAAAAAAAAATTGCTTGTAAGAATTTAAAAGGTGACTTTCCATGTTTTCTTGATAACAACCAAAATCACGTCAGTTCTTACAGCAATATCTATGACATTGTACTGACAACATTTGAAGCATTCCATGTTGTCTTTCCTGTCGGTTTTCATCACATTATACCCACAGGAGTTAGTACTTGATTGCATAACCATTGTTTTTGATAGTCTAATCATTTTTCCCGCTACTGTATGTAACATGGTCCCATTTAGGATACAGCTGATCATGAGGTGAAAAAAAAAAAAAGAAATACAAAAAGTAAGCCAGTGTTACTTTAACTGTATCCAGATATTCATGGTTTTATTCAGTAATACAGCTACTGTGTGCGTCTACTAAATGTATCCCTGCAGACCTAAATCTATTACAGGTAAAACATGATTATGGGAAATTGGCAAGTCTCACTAACCACTGTATTAGAGATAAATGAATTTAGCTTCTTCTGAAGCCTGACTGGTGCGCCTCACTAGAGAAAGAACTTATCGTAAACAAGCATACAGATGCCACCATTGTCAATTGTTTGGACACAGAAATGAGTTTTACAGCTCTGACGTCAGACTTAACAAGCATGTTGTGGTGAAATGTACATCTTCAGTCTAAAAAGCATTTGTAGTGCTTCAGTGACTGAATGCTACTTTACCATCTCTTAATAATCCTAAAGAACACAGCAGATGGTGGCTGTTTTCTCCTTTAACTTCTCGCTGTTCTTGTCAATCCATTCACCTTATATTTCAATTATTTACCATTTATGATTTTGTTTTCCTGCAGTGTTTTTTTTTTGTAATTCTTTAAACAATGCTTACTGAAATGCCAGTTTTTTTTTGCTTTTTTAAAATCAACGCTGTTTGTCCAAGTACTGCTCAGCTATTGTAAACTTTATCCCATATGGTCTGAGATTAAATAAAAGTGGAAGTAGAATGGCGTCAGTCTGAAATACTGCAGTTGGAAATGAAGCAACATTTGCCTGTGTCCATTTCCTTTTCTTGCGCACATCCTCAAGTAAAGCATTTGCATCACAACTATCAGGTGACTCAACTCAAATCAAGGACAAACCTCTTTTGTTCAGTGGTGGCACAAACCTCTCACACCGCTGAATCATTCCAAAACATTTAAAGCCATCAAAAAAATCTTTACACCCGTTGGTGCTACCTCAGGTTACAGTAAAAATCTTAAAGGGCAAGGAATTCTTCAACGACAGAACTCTAAACCCACTTTTCAGAGCCATGACCTGAAGTGGATTGATACTGCGATCTCCATTTTTCATTTAGTTTCTCTCTCCTTTTGTAAAGAATACAAACTTAAACCCACATTACACTGACATCTCTGCCTACCTGCACATCAGTAGCAAGGGTTTCATATGTATCCTTGAGGCAGTGCCAGTTCTGTCGGCCCAGAGTGAGAGCCACCCCAGGAAGGCTGAAGGCACAATGTTTTGCGATTTCCGTATCTACCGTCTGGGCCCGTGCTGGGTCTGTCATGGAGAGGTACTGATCCAACAGCTGCTGCGGTATAACATTCTGCAGACACATAAGAGAGAGGTAAAACACTGAGGCCATCAAAGAGAAATATGGGTGCATAGTAAGATCCATGTCGGTCCAGATCAATACCAACTGCAGGAGGTGAAATCAATAGGAGCTGCATAAGGAAAAGTCACGCTCACTGACCTGGATCTTAGGTTTATCCTCAGACACCGGGCTATGAGCAGAGTCTTCTTTTCCCCCTTCTTCCACACTCTCGATTAGTTCTGACTCCTGAGGAAATGTGTTCAAATGGATAATGATAATAATAGGCAAGTATTAAGCACACAACCCATAAAACAATATACACATAGCCTTTACCTAAAGCTACATTTACACTCGTCATTAACATATATTGTAACATACAATAGTACATACACACAAATACTACAACTTTATACTTATTAAAAATAAGCTACTTACTATTATTAATGTTACTGACTGCTGCTCTGTCACTGTCAATACTGTACAACTGGTGCTCTCTTTTAAATACTTTATTTTTTTTATATAGTTTTTCCTTTTTTAAGCTCTTCTGCATCTTTGCACTGTGATCCCTCATGTCTGTATGCTCGCTGTTGTGCTGCTCTTGAAAGCTCAATTTCCAAAAGACCTTGCCTGACGGATTAATCAAGTTCTATCTAATTTCATTGAAAAGTAGATAAATAAATGAAATGCATTATACATCTATATATGTTACTCATGTCTCAGAAATAATTTGTCCTTCCGAATAGTCTTAAATATATACTAAATGACCAGATGATTACGCCAGTAGATGCAGGAATTGTTACAAACTATTCAAACACCAACTTGCTTCCACTATCAATGCCGGTATCATGGTGAAATACTGCTAACAGAGATTTAAAAAAAAAAAAAAAAACAGATTCAGTATTCCTGTTGTGTTAACAGCCAGTAGTCATGGGTAAAGTCCTATTTGTTGTGGGAAGGCAGAGGTAAGACAAATGAGGGAAGGACAAATTAGTGACTGATAAGACCCATCATCATCTCCAGAAGTCTCCACACGAATATTAAACCACTAACAAAAACAGGGTCCAATGCCAAAGTCTTGCTTCTGGAAAGGAGACCTGAGTAGCATGGATGTTACTCTGGCTGTCCACCCTAATCCTTTAAAATGCAGACTCCTGTCCATGTACCTGCCTGGTAACTTTTCAGGAGTCTGGCTTGCCATCCCACTTTCTCAGTGGATTTGAAACTGAGGAAACGGTGTGGAACTGCTCCATTCGCCGTGAATTATACTCCATCTATTTTATACTGCTATTCTCGACAGATTTCTTACTGAGAAAGATGAACAGGGTGTAATCTGTAATGCAATTCTTATTCAAACAACCAACAACAGTTATGAAGAGATTTGCGCAGTTGGAACTGACTTTAACTTGCAACAAAAAGAAGTCGGTGTTTATGATGCATGGCAAAACAGCTGCCCCCAAGACTTGTGATTAGCACAGGATAAAATAGGTCGGGTATAATTCACAGTGAATGGAGCAGTTCCAGACGATTTGCTTAGTACTGAGTACACTGAGAAAACGGGATGGCTGGCCAGGCTAGCTTTTCAGTCCTATAGTCTAAACAAACTACAGAGAAAAAAGAAAATCCCTTACTAGAACTGGAGAGTCAGGTGGAGACTGTTCCTGGTACTCTACAGGCTCAGTCTGCGTCTCTTCATCTCCTTGCTCTTGAACTGGACACGTTTCCGAGGCTGGAGGAGACTCCATGATTTGCTCCTCTTCTGTGGGACTGTCTTCGCTCTCGGACTGAACCTCCATAGATTTGGTCTCCACGGAGGGGCTGTCAGTGTCGCTCTCCGGTTCCATTGCTGATTGGGTTTCTGTCGGGCTGTTGTCTGACGGGCTGTCGAGCTGGGCTGCCTTGAGAGCTGCTGACAGTACCTGCACTTGAGCTGGAGGAAATGAACAGAGACACCAATCAATACACAACCGAGTGTTGGCAAACTCAAGGTTCATGTCATTTCAATTCACAGTAATTTTGAACTCAATTTAAGACTCATTTCATATCTTCTTGCTGTGTGTCCTGGACACCTCTGACATTACTACAGACTCACAGTGGGTGATAACATGAGTTTGGTCCTTGTTCTTAAGCAGAGAAGTGAGTTTTTCAAACTTCCAATGGCACGCTAAGGACTTTATACTAAAATTATGAATCTGAGCATTTCAGGCAAAGTTTTTTTTTTTTTTTTAAATCAAGGTCCAATTGTGCTATTCTCAGGCAAAATCTTATTCAACTCATATTAGGTGAAAACAAAGTAAGGGCACATTCACACCCATCCTGATTAACTAACTAGTTCTAATGCTCTGAAAGTCCAGTTTGTTTGGGAAGGTGTGAACGTGCACCAAATGTGCACGAAAGGAGCCAACTTCTAAAAATGTAGGTTTCTTATTATTTATTTACTTACTTAAAATTCTTTTTAAAATCAATTTGTAACCCATCTTCTCCATCATCCTTAATAGCACAATGGAAGCCTGGCTCCTTTTGGTGCTGAGCAAATTAGCTTTGCCAAGGGAGACTTCATATATGAGGCTGGCCTTGGTATTCTAAGGACTCTGAGTTTAGATAAACCACACTTCAATGCCAATTAATTAAAAAAACAAAAAAACAAAAAAAAAAACAGCATGTTGTATGATGACATTTTGCTGGTGTCTGGAGTGTTTTCTCCATGAACAACACTGAACTAGAGCAGGTCTGACAAAAGTACATTTAAAAATAAATTAATTATTATTTTTTTTTAATGTAGGTTTCTCTCTGCTTCAACTGAAGTAAGTGCAGGAGGCAGATAACACAGCATTAAGTGGAAGTACAACCTCAAATCTGTTTTCTTGTTGTGAACATCCAATAGACAAGAGAGATTTCTTGCTCATAGTTTGTTTTTTCTTCTCCTTCAGTAATTCTTGATGCAGCACCGCCACACAGACGGAGGGGAATACATTCTTCAAAATGTTTGGTTTTGTTTGACAAAGTGCAGAGTGAATGGAAACTCAGTCCAGTTGCAGCATTCAACTGGACTAATGGGTGGAAAAATGACTTAAACTGTAAAAAAAAACAAAAAAAAAAAAAACAAAAAGACGAATGCTTGTTTTGGAGCCCATTCTTGCTCAAAACAAATCCAAAACATAGCCTTATCGTTTGGTGATTCTGAGTTCATCATTTTTATTGTTGTCAATGTGCACATTTAAGTAAACATGGCGGTTTTCAATCACTTCAGGTTCATCATTTTTCTGGGTCTTTATGCTCACCTTGCACATCAGGATCATCCATATGTGGTTGCAAACAGTCCAAGACCTTCTGGATCTGGTCGCTAGTAGATTTCCCAGGGCTGGACTTGGCATCAGGAAAATTGTCATCAGGCTCTTCTTCCTCCTTTTCTTCCGTGTCTTTCACTTCCTCTGTCATTTGACAATTTAGCATCTCCAGTTCCCCACTAATATCTGGTAATGGAGACCTCCAGTAGTGGAAAGAATTAAAGTTCTCATCTGTCTGCTCTGTTTCTGTTGTGTTCTTAGCGTTGTTTGTACTCGTGGGGTTGACATTGCTGTTGAGGATGGGGCGGCTGAAGCTTCCATGCGTCTCTCCAGTAACAGATGTATGGCTGTCATCGAAGTTGTGCATTTCCTCATTGTCAGCTGTCAACGCATACTCTGGGGACGGTGTAGCACGACCGTCCTGGTTCGGAGGTGTGTGAGTGATGGTTCTTTCAGTGTAGTGAGGGCTAATTTCAGAGCAATTCAGGGAGTTTAGGGAGCAGTCACTGAAATGAAAAACAAAAAAAAAGTAGAAATAAATCAGATGCTTCAGTAGATGCTGTTTGTTGTTATTAGGCTCCAAATAACATTTGTAACACTGTAGAGCCTTGAACAGAAACGAACAGCAGCCCCTTGTTCTGCCAAACAAATGGTGTATTTCAGAGTTTTTTAGTCAATTTCTATGAATACATATTACAATATTTATTGTAACTGTTGATCGTAAGAGTTTTATTTCACGTACAATCAAAAATGAAATTATATTAAACCAGTTAGCCTACATCACACTCAGTGGACTTACTGCAATAAATTCACTGGGGAAAAAGTGAAACAAAATATTAAAATGTAGCTGAGCTATGACAAAGCCCACATTTATGCACAGCTACATTAGCGTCACATTTGAAAAATCCATTCCTAAACACATCTTCTACCAAAATCTGCCCTACTTAGAAAAAAGGATAAGGAGCATACTAAAAGCTCTTTATTTTGAATGAACAAAGCTGACAAGGAGCAATTCATTCATCAAAGCAGTGAGAAATTATGTAGTAATAAGGTAGACCGTCTGGTGGTCTTACCTGTCTGATGTACACCTGGGAACCTCCAACAGGGCTCCATCCTCTCTGAAGTGGAGGCCTGTGCTGGAGGGGTTGGCAAAGGTGGAGATGAAACGGCCCAACGACTGAAAGGCAGCCTGACGCACCTAAAAAAATAACACAGGAAATCTTATGAGCTCGACAGACAACAAAATGAAAAATTAGTCTTACAAATTTTTGGGATATCTGCTTGGGTGTCTGTAAGACACAAAAACTAAATCAAAAACATTCTCTTGAGAGTCACAATTATGGTCTGTTAAACCAGACCAGTGTATATACACAGTACACTCAGTAGCAGATTTAAGAGGAAACAATACAGTATGAACTATTAATGTGTGAATGACCCATTAAGAATCACTTTCTATAAGGAAGGTCAGTACCTTATTTTAACTTTAAAAAAGGGGAATTGAGGTCCAAACTGAACATGAAGTGCATATTTCAAAATCAGGAACATGATGCCAATAATTTAGCAAGAGAAAATGAGTATTTTGTTACTGTACACAAGGAAGTTGCACATAAATGCGCTTTTAATCATGCACAACCATAAAAATTACAGTTTTGTGAAGCATCTTACCCAGCGGGACTGGTCACTGATAAGACTGATGAACAAAGGGGACAGCTTTACACGCCGCACCTCTGGTGAGGTGGAATTAGAGACCATCATGAAACACTCTGCACAGGCTTTTCTGATGCCCCACAAGCTGTCAGAGCACAGATCAAAGAACTTGGGCATCTGGATTAAAAGTAAAAACAAAAATCAGTGAGATTTAAAAATCGTAGAGATCCATTAACAAGAGGGATGTAAACACTGTTCATTTTTGATGGAATGATGACCACAAAGACGACTGTCAAATGTGTATAACCACACTGTCCCTATAACCCAATGCACTGGATGTCCAGTAGCAGGACTTGATTCAGAAAATGCTTTGAGGTAAACAAAAATCGCATTATGTAATGGGAATATCAATGGAGCTGCAACAACAAGAAAATACTTTCAAAGCCTCTTACCAGCAGTTTTTCTGTGGCCTCCTGACCCACAATTGAGCAAAACTCTCCAAAATTGGCTGCACAGACCTGAACGATAAAAGAATGTGGCCCAAAACATCAGGATTAGTTTTGAACACACAAAATTTAACCGATTCTCAAATAGGACTGCAGATCTAACAATACCGGTATAAGTATGTTATATGTGGTTGTGTATTGACCTTTGACTGAAAATGATCACTATTACATCCCTAGGTTTGTAGGGAAGCAAGATCGCACTGAACTATAGAAACTCCCATTTGGCCACCTTTGTGATTCAAACATACTTTTCCCCAGCTGGTACCAGTTAAATAGGGAATTAACATTCCACAAAAAAACAACAGAGTAGTGTAGGACAAATTGATGCAAAAACAGGATTAAAGTTGACTAACCAATATTGAATTTATCCCAAACCCAATCGAATTGTGGCCAAAATACATCATGCCTGATTGTGACCACTAGGTTAAACAAAAAATCTTGTGAAAATAATAGGAAATGTACAACTTTGAGAGACGATACAAATGGTTTTGGAAGTCATTACCTTACGGACTTGAAAGAGTCTGGCGTCACTGCACAGGTCACAGAATCGAGGAAGCAGGAGATGCTCCACTGTGTCTTTACTCAACATGGTGACAACTTTACACATAATCTGAAAGAATAGATTTAGAAAGACCACTTAAAGCCATAGCTCTTCTTATCCATTAAGATTTATCATATCTAAAGCATAGATTAATAAATAAAATCATACAGAACATTCTAGATGAAAACAAAATGAATGCACCTTCATAAGAAGGCACTACAGAAGAGAATTTGAATTTTGAAAAGTGAATAGATGACCAACCCAAATAAAACTGCAATGGAATAGAATTAATGATCATAGCTAACTTGTTTTAAATTAAAAATTTATGTGTCTGAATTGTTTTGCATTTAGTCATTCAACAGATACAACCGATAGGCTGACAGTTCAGTAATGCACATCAGATTACAATTTTATTAAATGTAAAAAACAATCTCTCTGGCCATCAATCACTTATGGAAAAAAGTAGATTGTTGATTGGATTAGATAAAGTAGCTGACAGCTGTATAAAACTAATTAAGAAAAAAACCACACACTATACAAAGTATAGTTGGGTCATCAAATACCAGCTGAATATCAACTATCACTGGTGTTACTACTGCTCAAGCAGCATGGGATTTGCAGCTCTACTCAACTCTAAAACATCTTTTTATGAAGAAGAAAAAAAAAAAAAAAAAAAAAGAGGATGCCAATTTAATTTAAAATCAATACACGGAAGATATGAACAAATAAATGCATTTTCTTACAGCAACTGCCTCGATTTTATAGTCATCATCACTGCTGGGTTCTGTGAGGTCTAGCAGGACTGGACAAACTTTGGTCTCCATGTCAGCTTTAGAAATAAGGCCCTGCTCCAAAAGGACAAGCAGTGCTGCTTGGCTGGTTTTCCGCACCTGCAAAAGATGGAGAAGCCCTTTTAACCCTTAAATGTACTTGTCCTATTTTCAGAGGAAAGAACACAGTAAAACAAAAGCCACTGAAATGACAAATATAAATGCCGCTACTTGGCCAATGTAACCAATGTTGGCTAGGGTATATTATATATCCAGGGTATATTTGTGAATTACAAACCTACCTGGTTATTTGGATCTGTCAGATACCGGACTACAATCGGTACAAGGTATCTTGAAAAAGCAGCTGGAAAGTTGGGCCGACTCTCATGCAGGAACATGGCTATGTTGGGGACCTGCTCCATCAGTTCAGCTCGCACTGTGGGCTCTGAGGAAACATAATATAGGATTAATGTATGAACATACAATGTGTCATTTACAGTAAAACATATGTAAGGTACATGCAACAGTGTTAAAAATTCCAAATCAAATGAAATATATTCTATTAAAAAAAAAAAAGTTACAATAAGGCACACTCAATGTGCTCTAAAACAGCAGGAATACTGAAACTGTTAAGGTATATTTATTTATTTTTTAAATATAATTTAACAGTAAAATAGAAATGTATCTACCTCCATCTTCTGACATTCTGGCAACTGTTTCCATGACACTGATAAAGTCATTTTCATTGTCACTGAACTCTCGAAGCACATCTAGCAGGCCACGTGCCACAATTTGCCTAAAAAGCAACAGGAGCTTCAAGTTAGTAGAGAGCTTGCCAATGCCTACGTACAAGTACTGAGTGGACAGTGTTAACACAGTACTGACAGAGCTGTCAAGTACATTACACACATATGTACTTGAAAATGACAGGGGAGAATTAACCCTGCAAGGCTGAGTATGAAAAGCATGAAGACATGAGCTTAATAGAATTTTGTGGGAGCAGTGTTAAATATTTGTGGCAACCTCATGATATTATTCAAAATGCACATTCTGAGGATGATACCACATTGAAAAAGTTGCACTACATCACTTATCCTAAAGAAATCTCTATGAAGCAATACATATTTACAAATATGGTAAACTGGAAAGACTACTTTCAAACCTAATGCCATGTTCAGACAGATACTATCCACCCATGGCTCTAGTCTAAGTCTCTTTGCATTCCTGCACTACACAGTTAGTGCAGGTATGTGGTTAGTAAATACACAGGAATGCAGACAGTCACCCAGAACACTATGGAAAAAAAAACATCTAGAAATTATTTAAGATGAGACCGCTTTCCTTATATTTCATTTTGTCACCTGGGACTGTGATACAAAAGGAGGTAAAATGGTCATTGTGTGATCTTTAAATAATTGATAAATCTAATAACCTAGCTTGCAAGAAGTCGAAGGCATTGAATTGTTCAAAATGTAACCAACAACACACTGAAATGGAAGAAAATTCAGTAAAAAAAATCCTTTAAGATGATATTAAATGTTTGTGTGACTTAATTTTCTCATTAGTAATTCTCTAAGGTGACAACTGTTTCCCATCTACCAGATGTTTCCTTGTTACTATGATTGAACGGAGCCCAGATGTATCCTTGTTGCCAAGTTCAACCAGAGGAGGGATAATACTTAAACATAAAATTGTCAGCAAGATACTGTGTTTACGTTATTGCATATTTTTAATCAACTGCATTTACTTGCACAACATTTCACAGCTGTTGTCCCTATTCTAAACAACAACATTTCTACCAAGCTTTTAACACAATTAATAAAAACAAATATTCTACAAACAATCATGAAATTATGTGTTCTGAAGATTAACAGCAGCATTTTTCCCCAAGTTTTGTACTACTGGTACATTTGGATTGAGCAAACACAGCCTTCTTCTTTGATTCCGTTGTTGTAAACCAGGGCTACTGGTATTAATCTTTGTCATAAATATACAGAAACAGTCATATTCATCCTTCCCACCAGAAATATGGACTTTTCCTTTGAGGCATACATATCACATACTGTATCTGTGTATATCACACAGAGCTGAACATAAACAGGTATGAGGTCATGTATCAGAAAATGCTGATTCAGAATAGTCATATTTGTGGATTGTGAAAGTATACATTAGTGATAGTTTACAGATAGCGTGGCTGTTTTTACTTATGTCTCCTCCCCCCAAAATAGTATTGCTTGCTGGTGACAAAATCAGCCAACACATAACTTGAATTCCCAATTACATAATTTATGCATGTAAAGCACTATTATGCATGAAAACAAATAATATTCTCTGATTTTGGGTTCACAGCAGGACAAAGTTAATCTTACCTGTTAAAGACATTCTCACTGAAGGCATACTTCTCTAGCCTACCAAGAGGAGTTAGGTTGTCTTGTCCTGCATCCAGGAAGGCTGTAATTCGGATGCCGTCACACTCTGAACCATAGTCATCAAATCCAACTGTGGGACAGTAAAAAAAACACATCAGTGACAGTCACATGATCCATAACTGAAATAAATAACAGGCAGTATTTGAGTATTGGAATAGTCACAGTGTCATATTGATAAGTTGAATGTGAGGTACCATTAATGTGTAGATAAAGAAGAAAAATTCAAGACCATTGTTTCATTTGATGTTCCAACTGCAGGTACACAGAATTTGCAGTTGGATATAAATACAATTTCACCACCCTGTCTAATGCATATAAATAAGGAATATGAAATTTCTAATAATAGCATGGCGTAAACCTTGATATACTGTTGACAGCTTTAAATTTCACATGTGCAAAAGAGTTATGGAGAAAGCTGACACTTCGATATAGCTTGCTGCTGAAGGGATGGAAATTAGACCCCTTTATACAGAAAATAAGAAATTAATTCTGCAACACATGCCTATTATTTTATGTTCTGTTAGTGAATGCAAATATCTGGAGTACTCACAGTCATCCAAATCATCGTGGCCATCTTCAAAATATAAAGATAGACCTACAAGTATAAACACAGGGAATTTGTTGTGACAAACATATCATCAACATACCAGCATGTTATACACCCCCTCCCCACAAAATGGGCTGACAGATTTACAGGCAGACAGTTTCTGTGTAGGGACAAAGGCGGCTTTGATAACCTAATAAATCACTCTTGTCATGTATCTCTGATTAATAACAAAACCAAAACTACATGCAGAAGAAAACATTTATGTAAAGAAGCTGTTGCTTGTAGCAAAAAGATATTCAAAAGTAAGGATTAGCCAGCCATCTCAGCTCACAGAACTTTGTATTTATTAATTTATTCAACTCCAATTCAGTTCTTGCCCTAACGTTGTGAGAGTTCCTTCAAGCATGGATTTTTTTTTCTTAACTTTTATGCAAACACCTCCAGTATGTACTGTCTCAATGTGATATGATGTGCTTTTCTATAATGCACTCCTTTTAATAATATAGCTCTGCCCACACAACGCAAAAATTAATAAAGACAGCATTTTCAGGTCAAGGTAAACTAGCACATGAATGAAAGTGTAAGGAAAAACATGGAAAGTACTAGGAAAATATGAAGCAGTGTTAATCCGGTATACACTCCAAGTGATAGTTTAAAATTGCTCATTTTAGTGACTGTTTTGTTTTTCATATACACGATAAAGTTGGAGGCTCGATGCCATAGACTCAATCGAAAAACATGATTAAAGTCGCTTAAAATATACAAGTGCACTGGCTGAGGGTAAAGTGTAGATTATTTTAGTACTGGTGGTTTTGAGATGCTTTTCGCGACTTCCATGAATGTGCAAATAAAAAATACGTAATGGACAGTCGTAACGTTGGACCCGAAAAGAGGTGACGTATACTGACATTATTGCCGTACTATTACATATTGACATAAGCAACCAGAGTTTCTGACTGCCATCCCTGATTTTTTTAGCCACACTCCCATGCCAAAGATGAAGATTTAACGCTAAGACAGTAACTCTAGGCAAAGCAGTTAAACGAACAGCCCAGAAAAAGTCCGTAAAGCAGCAGCATGTGGTGGGACGGCTAATGCCTGTGTTTACAGCTGGGCGAGCAAGTCAATGTGCTTTTATTAAAATCGCATCTCAATCTTCAAAATATTCGTTGAATACGTAGTTTTATTTGTGGATTAAATGAGGACAGGGTTGTTTTTCTACATCGTCCCCAAACCACGTTGGCAAAGAAAAGCATCCCCCTTTGTTTTGGTATAAAGGAGGATTTGATCAGCTTATGGCTGAAATGACTTTAGCAACTGGGCTACCGTTAGCACGGTCAACTCGCTAGCCTTTAATATAACAGTTCGATGATACACACAGCTATAGGACCAAGATGTAGAACAACTATAAAAGCCAGTGGTGATTTAAGCAATAATAAGCAAGTGCTGCTTAGTTATACGTCTAATTTTTGCTCCAGAGCCCCAAATTTCGATACGCCTGAGTAGCTTGCGTTAGCTAGCTGGCTAGGGGTGCTAAGTTTGCTAATACAGCTTGTCCAGCCCTTTCGCTAGACTTGACTCGCCTTAGCTAGGACTTCGCTGGACTTTTACACAAATGTAGTAAACGCAGGGCCATAATCTTTATTATTTCTATTATTAAGAACCAAAACAAAACTAAAACCTCTAACACAGCGTCAAATCGCGATAGCAAACACTATTAAAAAAGTAACATTACCTGCCATCTTGAGTGTCGGCTCGGCTCTGCGGGCTGCCGTCCCGTGTGGGCTGTCACCAAGGCACAGCTGTCACTCAAACCAGGCAGCAAACTACTTCCTGAAAGTACTTCCTGATGCTGGTATATGCCGCTCTTTTATCCTTTAAACAGGGATTCTGGTCACCGTTTGTCAGCTTTGGGACAAACTCGACATAACTGAGCATAAATACAGCCTATAGACAGCCTATAGGCTTTGTGTATCCCCTCCAAACAAAAAAGCCGACACGGTCACGTGACCATATGCCGTAGTTCAAGATGGAGACTGAGCGACTTGGTGGCTTCACTGTTAGCTAGTTAGCTGTTTACAATATCCACAGTATGGCAAATACCACGGGCGGCCGGACGTTTTAATGCTCATAGTAAGAATTATAAATTAACCTGAGATGTGAATGCTGTCGCTTTTGACCACAATGAAGTAAAGTTATTTGTAAACACCGACCACCTGAAGAACATTCCAAATAAGAGGTAGTCAAGGGAAAACAACTGCCAATGGTCTTCATCAATAACTAATTTTGAAAGAGTGGAGATCGATATGTCACTAAGAGAGTTAAAAGTTTGTCTCCTGGGGGTAAGTCAGCATTTGTTGTTATCTAAATGACGTTTGTCTAGTCTACATTGTTCTCTTACACTCTTACAGGCTACTTTTCCATCAGGTTTAATCAAAAGCAGGACATTCTGTTCATGTATATTATGGTCATGTGTAAAGTATCACAATTGTGAATCGTATTAATGGTTTTCTGTCACTATTTTTGAAAACAGTTAGCATAACACAACACAAAAGCTATACTTTTCTCTTGCAGTGATTTGGTTTCAATCTCTTACAAATAAATTGGAATAGAGAAACTTACATACGCACTTTACTTTCAAATAACATTCTGGTAAGACTTTAGGTCTAATTGGGCACTTATTTGAAATGTCATTGGAGTCATAGTGTGGCAAAGAAAAATACACCAACTGACCTGTATATTTTTGATAGAGTTAAAATGTGACATAATATACTGTTACAAATTAAGCATTGTCATGCCAGAGATGCCTCAGCCTGCAAATTAAATTCTCCAGATGTGAATGCATAAGCTTGTTTTGTACAGATTCCAGCAAAAATCACAACGTGGTTTGGAATGTGGTCAGTCTCATCACATATTGTTTTGAGATGCAGACATTGTCATTCACATTTCAAGGTGATTATTTTTAATTGTTTGAGTTCTACTTGTTAGTTAACAGCTCTTATTTTTTTACCAGGTTGAGAACCATTATATGTTTTTGGAAATTTTGGACTGATGTGCTAGACAGTACTCTACCCTCAGGAAAACGCCAAATGAGAGAATATCTTTTGTTAGTATTGTGTTCATCCTTCTTCCTCTTGGAGATCTCAGAGATAGAAAAGCAAAGTTCATCTGGAGGTGCATGGTGGCCCATGGTGTTTCCTTTATTTTCCTAATTCATCACCTATTTTTCATGTAATTCAAAGTTACCTACCAAGATCCCACCATATCCTCCACTCCATCATTTCTACAGTTTTTTAAAATGATGATGAATATTTAAATGTTACCACTTACAAGAAGAACAGGAAAAAGGAAGATGCCACAAAATGAAACCGTAATATCCAGGCATGCTGCCAGAGAATTACATTTTCAGGTGATTATATGCCTAATAATTGTTAGACTGTGTTTATTAAGCATCCTATTTATTTTGTCTCTGCAGGATACTGGTGTTGGAAAGTCAAGTATTGTCTGGAGATTTGTAGAGGACAGTTTTGACCCAAATATCAACCCCACAATTGGGTATGTTTTTGCTCTCTTTTACGTTCGAACTTCCACATGCATTTTGTGCAACATTAGCAGTTCTATTCTTGTCTTCAGTCTCTGGATTAATCCTTCACCTCTTCAGGTAAAAAAAAAAAAAAAGAAAGGTGCTGTACAGTTTTATCTTCACTATTCTACAAAATTTCAAGATTAACATTCTTTATTCTGGTTTATATTTTTATTGGTGAAATCATAATAGTAACCTCTAACAAACTATTTTTAGACATAACTACTTTAGGCTTTATTAATTCTTGAACATTCAAAATTGGTTTTGATGGTTTTTATGCAAATAGGTTTTTTAAAAGAATCTAAATTTTTCCTCATGAAAAACTGTGATATCATTGCTGTGTGACATGGTATATCATAAAGTCTTTTCTCTACACTAGGGCATCCTTTATGACCAAGACAGTACAATATCAGAATGAGCTGCACAAGTTCTTGATATGGGACACAGCAGGACAAGAGCGGGTTAGTAATCTTATACTTTTGGTATTAGATTCACATGTGATGAAGTTTTTTACAACCCCACAATTGTGCTGCTACTGGTTCTTATTTGTGACTCACAGCCACTTCAATCTCGTAAATCCCCTTTTTTTCCTTTGTGTTTCAATCAAATTGTTTTAATGCTGTCATCTATTAGAACACAGACTCTATTCTGAACATCCATTCACTATGCCTATGTGGTCATAAAAGCATTTCGAGGGCTTGATGTATGTACTTCTCGAACCAGCCTTGGGGAGTATGAATAGTGCAGTTATTCATTATCTCTGATAGGGGGCAACATTTACCTTTATATAGGTGGAGTTTGTGCCTCCAACCACAAACCTACTTCTTCCACTGGTCTTCTTTTAGGAGAGTTTAGCATAGCATAATGAATTCTGTTTAGTGGGAACGTCAAGTATCCATGATTTATATTTTCCTTCAGCTTTATTCTCAGGCCAATCTCTCCTATGTTTCTCACTAATGGCATTCGTTTCTTTCTATCTTTCTCATAGCATTCAGGCATTTTAGAAATAGGTTATTAGGGTAGGTTATTTTATGTTTCATACACCTCTTACTAGTGCATATTTATTCCATCACAGCGGGTGTTTTATGTGAAGTACACTCCTGCATTTATTTAAAATGAATCACATCCCAATAAATTGTTAGGGATAACTAGGATATTAGAATTAACAAAAATAACCAAAAGAAAAAAGGAGAGTTATCAGAAACATGAAATTTAGAAGCGATATGAACTAAAACTAAGTAGATTTACACAGTTAAATTCAATTTTGTTTTCATCAAATTGTCACATATACACGAATAAAATGGGTATGCACAATATGGGGCCTTTAATAAACACTGAATTTGTAAATTGTATTTGATGCAGTCTTAAATTCTACATAAATAGAGGATTTTGTCATAAAAAATGCAAATTAAGGCAAAAACAGGATGCAAATTAAGCTATAGTAAACTTTATCTTTAGAAAAAAGGAAACATGCTTGCCCTAAAAGAGTTTAAAACTAAATTCATTATGAAAGACTAACAGTCATTAGTCTAAATATACAATTATTTTTATATATATATATATATATATATATATATATATATATCTCACTGAAACAATACTAGGCCCCAGGCGGTGATATTTAGGAAGTACTTTCTCTTTTGACTCATCTGAGACTCACACTCTGTTTCCCACATTTTTCTGCTTTAACTCTCCACATCACTTCCTATTTTGTGGACATGCCCTTCTCCTTTCCTTGTGCACAATCTCCTGATGTATCCCTGGTCCTGTCCTCTCCAGAGAGGTGAGATAAGATGCCGCTTGTCTTTTATCCTCCTCCCCTCGAGACTCCGCTTTTTTGCGGCCTTGAGGGGACATAAATGCAGCCCAGTTTAAGATAAGATGAGAGGATGTAACCCAAGCTGCCTCAGCCCAGTGGCGTGTGCCACTACTGGTTCTTATCTGAAACTCACTGCCACTCCAAGTCAGAATGTCCCCTTCTTTCCTTTGTGATTCCTCCTTTGTGAGATCTCTAAGATTTGTTTCTTCTTAACAGTCACTATCTGTTAGCCTGTTACTTTTTTTGCTTATTTACATTTTCTCTTCCTTCTCACTGTCTTTTTTCAATCAAATTGGGTCTCTCATATCTTCCAATTCATTCACATCTGTGAGAGAGACAAAAAAGTAGCAACATTCCTTCAGGTTTTTGCATCCGGGTGTGTTTCCATGTGAAATTGCTGTGGTATTTTGAACCCTTTCATGCCTGATTTTCAAACCTCTGTAGCACTTTGACCTATCAAACTCTTTTCAGTTGAGAAAAGGGAATACAGAGCCAATGCACATGGGAGTGGGAGACGAGGGCAGACGAAGGGCTTTCTGATTTCCCTAATCCCCAATCCATATCTTTAGACTAGATGAGGCCCTGCGAGTACAGCTGAGCCCAGCTGTCAACAGCCTATCAAGGTTTCCCTCTCTGAAAACAAGCAAGAGTAACCTTACATCCTACTGGAATATGATGGTTCTTTTTTATTAAGTACCCAACTTTTGGTTTCAGCAATTAATCCGCTCTCATTGGGCATCATGAGGGCTTTCCTCCGGACTGCTGTGTGGCCAGACATCTGGCTTCACTGTGATTGCTCTCTGGGTTAAGGCTGAGATAGACCACACAGGACTGGCGGTTGTAAAGCCCAACACTAGCCAATGAAACAGACAGTACTCTTCCCAGAGTCTTTGCCAGATATCCCAAGTTGGATTCCCTTTAGTAGACTTGGGGCCAGTAACAACTATAATTATGTGGAATGTGTGCTTTTCTGAGGTAACAGTGTCACTCTAAGATGGATAGTTTATTCCATCATACTGTAAAGGAAAATAGAGTTGGCAGGAAAGCAGGGTTATTCCAAGTGAAGGTCTTTTTGAGACGTGTTTCTTTTAAAATAAATATCATTAGTTAATGCATGACACATGGGTTTACACATCTGTTAATATCTCATACAAGAAGCCTCAGACTATTGCATTTTGTGGATGTATAGGAATCTCCTGAAACACTGGCGCTGAGATCAAGAGCTAGTTGTTTGTTTCAACTGTAATATAATGTAAACAGGCTGAGTGAAATAAAACAAACCATTAGCCATTTTTTATTATGACTGAAATAATCTGTTTGTTGCTTTGTTGAACTTTCCTCAAAGACTGTAGGGAAACTGATATTTACTAGGGTTTAGCCTGATCATTCCCTTCACGTGGATGAAAAAAAAAACACTAATTGTTGAAGCCAGGTTTCACTTTGCTTTGGAAAGTATTTTACCAGAAATATTACAAAACCTGTGTAAAATATGAACTGCCAGCCTCCCAGCTATGGATTTTGAAATTTGCACATGTTGCTTTGATTATGTGGAGCTTTGTGATGTATTGGGTTAAGATCAAATGTATAGTCTGCCATAAATATCAAAACGCTAACAGCTTTTGACACATTCTGCTCATCTTTCTCCTGATGGCTACCACATGTGTGAGGTCTTGGTGGAAAGATTCGCCATACTTCCATTTACAAAGAAAAAGACCCTTTGGCTTATAGGCTCAGAACATTGGGCTGTATAAAATGGTACTTACTTGCTGTCTTTTTGTTTATTTTAACACACTGTTTGTTACAGTTAGAGTTATTAAGTCATATAAAACACTGAGTGATGTAACCACTATGGTCTGCGCCTGTGTAATCGATTTGCTGTCAACTGTGAAAAACCTAGTCGCGGTTTGTTGTTCTATTGCCTGTGAAAGTATACAATAGCACAATTATACTGAAGACATATTTCTATTACCATTTTCATTTGCAAAAGTAGAATTTGGAAGAGAATCTAGGTCAAATGACTTTAAAGAATAGTCAGAACTGGTTGTCTCTGAATAAGATTTTGTAAACCTTTGGACTTTATTCTTATTATGTTAAATTTAATACGGTCTTGGGTGATGCAGAGTTAACAATACCACTACATATAAACATGTCTCGAGCAGAGATAAAAATGTATTTAAAAAGACTTTAGACTTGCATGCCATGTTCAGTGGATTTCTCTTTTGCTTTGATTTACTGCAGGGCATTATTTATCATTTTGTCTTTTAATACTCTTTTTATTTTTCCCCCATAGTTCAGAGCTCTGGCACCTATGTATTACAGAGGTTCAGCAGCAGCCATCATTGTTTATGACATTACTAAAGAGGTATTGCTTATTTTCTGTCCTTGATGAGTTTTATTATTTTAAACGAATGTGTACTGATATAATAAATTTATTTCATGGTGCTCAACTGTAACATCAGGAATCCTTCCAAACACTGAAGAATTGGGTGAAGGAGCTACGCCAACACGGCCCTCCAAATATTGTTGTAGCGATCGCTGGCAACAAATGTGACCTGTCGGATGCCAGGTGAGTGTAAATATGGGATTTATACTTGTTTTTATTATATGTGTTTACATTAAATTATACCTTTATTTAAACAAGTAGGTTTATTCCAACCAAGATTTTGTTTTCAATAAACTTGTGTACAAAACCAGATGTCATTATTCATTTACCTAATTAAGAAACACCTTTACAATTGTTATTGCGCATACATAAATTAACCTTTGAAATGTTCAAATGAAATACAAGAATAAGGTGTAAGTATTTTTGGTGCTCATTCCATTTCTATGCAGTAGTATTTCAACCGATAATTTCCAAATTCAGGAGATGTGATCAACCAAATTTATAAATGTTCTGTAACCTGACATTGTAAGTAGAGCCCAACTGATTAATTGGTGGACTATTTATAACGTATCACCGATTAATCAGTCAATTAACTTTTTTGCGATGTGGAGATTCTGCTGCTTGCTGTGCCTGTGTGTCTATGTATCTGAGAGTTAGAGGAATAGTAGTGTCAGTTTCACTTTCACTTTTGCTCTGATAATCACGGACCACTGCCCCTATCCCCCCCCCCATCCCGGGCCGGGTCTGCCCTTCATGGGGCCGTGTGTGTGTGTGGGTGTGTGTGTGTGTGGGGGAGTG
>JAPTYR010000025.1:9149030-9163454 GCA_029814505.1 Siphamia roseigaster | reverse complement strand
GGACGAATTTTGATGGAATTTTCAGGTCGGAAATGGGGAGATCTGGAAGTGAATAGTTTTTGTTGGTGATTGCTGGTGATCCGGGTCACCGTGGGGCATTGCAATGCTTGGCGGAGGTCTGTGCTCTCTGAGTGCTTTTTCTAGTTTTTTATTTTCTCAAGATAAAGTTACTTTGAGTGTATGACTTTCATCACACATTTTTTTCCAATTGTGAAATTTGAATGATAGCCTAAGTATCACTAATCCATTGGTCTTTCTGTGCTTACACACCTGAAACACTTCCCTCACATTGAACAACTTTGAGGATAACTCCATCATAAACATAGTCCGCTTGTTATATAACAAACCAAAACATCACTGGGGCCTTTTTGGAAATTTTGTGTGCGAAGTACATTGTAGGAATGGGAATTCCATGCAGCAACAATTTCGCTGTGTCTTTGTGAGCACTGAACCCAAATGTTGCCTTTAGTTCCATCCACGGACTAATCTCAGTCTTTAAAAGAACCCTAGTGGACTGTATAGTTTTACGTTGTAGTGATCTAGCTCATCTGTGAGAAACTGCTTTCACATGGTTTCCATTTCCACAATGCACTTCACAACAAAATTTCCAAAAAGGCCAGAATGACATTTTGATTTGTTATGTAAAGAAGTAGACTGTGGTTGTGATGCAGCCATCTTCAAAATTGTTCACCATAAGGGAAGTGATTCAGGTGTGTAAGCACAGAAAGATGAATGGATTAGTGATAATCAGGCTATCATTTGGGTTTTGCAAATTACAAAAAATTGTGATGAAAATCGTATGATGCTTTAATATCTGGTTACAGAACAAGAAGAACAGTTTCATAAGATATCAGAATGATATGAATGTATTGTTCAACAGAAAGACAATGATATTTCCACCTGTTAGACCTACCGTCTGATGCACTGATCAATAATGGGTACTCCTTGAGCTGACATTTTCAGCTTTAATCAGTTGCTACAGTTTTCAAGGGGGCATCTCTGCATGCTGGCATGTCAAGGTCAATCACTTATAATCATGAGAAAATAAGGGGAATCTAATTTAAATTTTCTTGTTATAATAGTTTTTTTTTTTTTTTAAATTTCACCTCAAGATAACAAAAATCATTGTAATCTCTAGATAATGAGGTAAAATAATTCATTGTGGAAGCAAATGTTATTTTCTGGAAATAATGGACTAATCAACTTCTGATCGGAGATGACTGAAACATGGTAATACTCAGCTTCCATATGCAAGAAGTTTACCGTACATAGTGATGCTGTCAAAAGTGTCCACAGCCTGTACATTACCATTTCTTAAATATAGATGCCAGGGTTTAGTAATTGTAGTTTTTTTTTCAGGGTCAATTACCATTCGAAATAGTAATAATCACATAGAACAATTACCAGGATTTTGATAAGATTTATTAATGCAATAAACATGAAAAATCTTTGTGTCAGTTGTTACAATAGCTAAACTATTTCAGGTAAAAGTAACCAGTCAGATAATGCTGGGTGCTGGACAGAGCTTAAAAACAAAAAAAGTTGCTGCGTCTAAAACAAAGTGGAGCATTTTTAAGTTTTTCTTTTATTAGTTCTTTAAAATAATGCCAAAAAAGATAATTGGGCTCTCTGTATTTTTGATAGTTGATCCACAAGAGAAGAACTGATAGTCATGACTAGGGATGTCACAATAACCGATAAACGGTCAAACCACAATAAAAATGTTGACAATAATAGTCATGTGGATAAGCGTACCATACACTGTGACACTGTGAGCCTTTTTCAGCACCTCATCCCAGCCTGACATTACATTACAGGCTACGAAGTGTGCCTGCACAGAAACTTGAGCAGAGCCGGAATCATAGTGAACTAGAAAAAAAGCACTTGGAGAGCGCAGACCTCTGCCAAGCAGCTTGTTCCCCCATATTGGGATTTACACCTAAAATAACAGTCCTACAATTATTTTGTCTACATCTTTAAATTCCTTGATCATGAAAGTGTACCTCTAGCAAGTGGATTCATGTTGATATTGTAATTAGTTTAGTATTTATTCACAAAATTGTCCTTTTGGATAATGTTTTTTCTTCCGGATCATCACCAAAATCCAATCATTTGTTCCTTTGACCATCCTCAACATTCTCTGAAAACTTCAGCAACATCCATTCATTAGTTTTTTAGGTATTTTGCAAACAAACAAACAAATGCCGACAAAAACATATCCTCCTTGGTGGAGGTAATTACTGAAACAGTTGATTTGTACAATTAAAGGTAGAATTTGTGACTATTTCTTCATCAATCCAAAGTGACACATAACATGCACTGTGCCTTTAAACAATGGGTTTTGATAAGACTTTGTATTCATTTTTGAATATAACAAACACTGTTACACCTTTTTTGTTAACCTATTTCAGTTTGTGGGACTACCAGTGTTTTCTGAACATATTCAACGGCCATTTAAAAAAAAAAAAACCCACAATAATACCGAAAACCGTGATAGTTTTGGTCACAATAACCGTGAGGTTAAATTTTCATACCATGACACCCCGAGTCATGACACAGTAATGGCTCATGTATGCTCTATACACATGGTGCCATTCATGTTTTTGTGTCCATTTTTCGCTTATTTCTGCCTACTTTCAGAGAGCTTGTGGATACATACCCAAACACAGCAAACTGAGCGGTACTGCCAAAAACTGTTGGGGCAGTGTTGAAAACTTAAAATTTCTCTCATTGGTAATGTCAATGAAAAGTGTTGACTGTTGACATGCCACTAGGTGTTTAATAGCCTCACAGACCACTACAGCCTGGAACACTACCTGTGCATGTGCCTCTTTCTCAATGTCAGCATCAGTAACATTTCCTCTGCTGCTGCTGTATTTGGTATCCTTAACTTAAGGCCAAAACAATGACAAACATGCCTACGCTGACTGCAGTAGTGTCAAGTGCGGTGATCCAACAAATCCATGTAACCACTCTGGTCAGTCCCACCTTCTCTTTCATATCTTCATCTTTTTAAAGTCCCCAATCCTCAACTCTTTGCTGTGGCATTTACCATAAGCCTCATGTGCATTATTGACATACTGTATCTGTGCAGCTTAATGCATCTGGCCAAGTGAATGCTTCACAGAGATGTGGTCTGCATTAACAGTGAAGGCTGTAAATAGTTTAAGCCAACTCCAGGATATGTGTTGATCATGTGTATTAGCCAAAGACTTTTTGGATTTGCTCACTGTTTTTGACATTGATGTGAAAAGTTTTTCCTTTTTTTTTTATTTTTTAGTGGAAACAGTGAATATCAGTAGCAGCCGTCATGTTGTAATTTAAAGGATAGTGCTGTGATACACAGTAGCTCACATCTAACAGATGTGAGCTACTGAAGTGCAGTATTTTGGGCCTTTTAAAGCAAAAAGCACACTTGATTTATTTTCTTGAGGATAACTTCCAATCAAATGTATTAAAAACCTGCATTTGTTGAATTGGCAGTAAACCTAGTTTATCCAAGTGTCTGTTCAAATGAGTAAAAATGTTAAAGAAGCTCCAATTTGTGGGTAATAGATTAAGTATATTATAATTAAAGTCACATCCAGTTAAACTTTAATGGACCGCATTTAAATGTGTTAGCATATGTGTCATATTTCTAACAGGTTTTGCCCACTGGTTTTCTAATCTGTCTTAGAGTCTGACAGACCTCTATGTAGTCTGTGTTTTTCATATATAACATATTTTAAAACATATTGAGCACACATTGAAAAATATGGTGTTTTATTGTGAAATAAAGATTAACTTTTAATGATAATTAAACAAGGTCTAAGAGACATTTGCTTGCACTTCATTGATTTAACAGTATATTCATTTGAAGACTATGGTTTGGTGCTGTAATTTGTTTGCCAGTGGCTTCTCCATCTGTGTGAAAGTGATAAAGTCTTGTCTTGTAACTTTACAAATAGGTTGTTTTCATTGTCCACCTCTTTGCTTGTCTTCACAGGTCCATTTTCAGACGTGGTCACCACAAATCTCAAGCTCGCTAACCCAACAGACAGGAATGTGTGCTTCAAAGTGAAGACAACAGCACCGCGCCGGTACTGTGTGCGGCCAAACAGTGGCATCATTGATGCAGGCACTTCAATTAATGTCTCAGGTAAAGAACAAGGTTTATTTTTTCGTAATCATATATGGAGATGTTTTTTGTGATGAAACCAGGGTTAATTCATTTCCTAATACTGGAAATTGTTACCTCCTCCTAAGTATCCTAAAGAGTTTTTTTTTCTTTTTTAAATGAATAGGTACTACTCTTGTCGTGTTTTGGAGTATTTCCTCGTACTCCTGCCTCTGTTCTGGCACACCTCATACCCAGTCATACACTATGAGGGAGACAGGTACAGGCTAGTGTTTCGAGACTGTGCCACCTCTGCCATTTACAGCCACAGACTCATTTTACAGTCTACCCTATCTGGTGTCAACAACTGCAAACTGTGTCAGTGGGGCCTGCAGTCAGCAGTGAATGACAAATCAGCACAGTCCACTTTTTTAGATGCAATAATTTTTCACCCTCATCAGACTGAAAAAAAGTCACAAGTTTGAATCTTGTGATGACTGCTGCTTTTCTGAGAATCTAGTCACTACTCGCAAACACTGTAGTATTACCAAAGCAGTGCATTTTTACAGGATAAAATGTTGAGGATTGATTTCTTTCAAGTAATATAGGCATGATCTTCTATAGGTAGTCATGTTTGCTTCTCCAGATACTGTAACATGCTGTGGCATTATATAATTCCTACTTGATCTTTGACCACTTTCTACCAAAGCAGAGACCCATCAGCCCAAATTAAGGTTTGAGAAAGGGCATTTTTAGGAACCTGTCCTGAATATATCAGTAGCGCATTCTATATATTGTAGTGATGCAGTGTCATCATTTTACTGTAATTAATTTATCTGGTTGCTTTACAGTACAGCTTTTTTTATTCTTTTCACACATCCTAGAATATTTTGTTGTTTTATTTTATTGAAGGTTTTTTTTAAAAAAAAAAAAAAAAAGAACAATTAAGCACCCCCTTATGTGTTGAGTTTAAAATTCTCCTCATTCTTAAGGTAAATAAAGTCTTTAAAAGCCTCTTGGATTAACTGGACTATGCATTTTCACATACTGAAAACAGGCCTGTATTTCTGACCTTGTAGAGATACTGTACACGGTTCTCACAGGACACTGGTGCTCCAGACATATGGTCAACCATAAACATGAATTATAAAAAACAGTAACATGAATCCAAAACAACATACAAATTTTATGACACACTGAGAGCTTTGACTTGCCACACTTTAAGTACATTTTGTTAATAATACTTGGAATGCAGAACATACAGAACAGTACTTTTTTATTGCAAGAGAATTCCTCTACATCTGAACTCATATTGTCATATATATTGTTTTTGTTTTAGTTTAAATAGGTGCCTTATAGTACATTTGTATTAGTCTTTGAACACTTAAGACTGTGAAATAACTGCTGCTTGCTAAATATGTTGCAATTTTGTCCCTTAAACTCTAGCTTCCATCTGAAAATGTTGCCAGTGATTTTTAGTGTTTTTGCAGCTCTCTTCATCTGTTATCACATTTCGGGCAATGACAAAGTTCACATGAATGTTCACTTCCATTAGAGCAAAAGGGAACAGTCTGCCACAGGATACCTTACAAACTCCTGATGTGTCATTTGCTGGCTTAGCTGAGGATAGATTCTGCTTTTGAAGCTAAACCCAGCTGAAACTGTATATGTTTAATGTAACCATGACCACGAGAGTGTTGCTGAGCTGAATTGGTGTTGCATAGCGTCCAGTGGAAAAATTGTGGTGAGAATGTTTCAAAAATCATTGTGTCCACAGCTTCTACACAGCTTCACATACAGCTTCTTTGCTGTACGTGAAAAGTCTTGCTGACATACACTGGACAGGTTAACCTCTGAGGAAGGCAGAGCGTGAAATAATACACCGTAAAAAAAGAAATAGTAGTTTTATTGGAGCTTGTTTGAATATTTGTTATGAACTTGCATTGACGGGACTGTGTTATTACAGTAGGGATTCTTCCGTCCCAAGTGACATTTGGGTCTGCATGAATAGACATTAATGTTCATATTACACGCATGTTGTCTAGACCAATATACAAACTCTTTACTCTTTACCTCTGGACAGATTTTTAGGACTGATCTTGATCTCCACTATGGTTTTTGATTTCCCTTGTAAACGTCAGGTGAACTGCTTTGGTGGGTTTGGGGATTGTTTTCCACCCTGAAACAGTCTTGCAGGTGAATAGTCAGTATTTTTCTACCTTTTGAGTGATATTAAATTGGATGTACCTCAGAGAGAACAGTCAGGACTTTGTGAAACTGCTGCCTTGAGAAGCCTGAATATCAACAGGTTTTTATGACAGTTTCCATGTTGGTGAGTTTTCTCTCCAGACCGGCATCTTGACTTCACTCTGTCCTCCCTTCCTACTAGTGTTCTCTCAATACTTTTGCTGATATTTAATCAGGTTTTTGGATTAAAGTAACAATGAACAATGGTCAGGGTGTACCTATTACATGTGAACTGCTGAACACTGCAGTGATTTTAGACCTGTTCCAAATTTACATTTGTTCACATAAGTATCTACTTGAAACAATTCAGAAAATGGTCCAATAAATGTTTATTTATTTATTTATATATTTTTTTTAATTACAGCTGAAGAGCATTATGAAAACTAAAGGCATGTCTCTCAGCCAGTTTCATTAGTACTATAGGATGTTGTCATGTCAAGTCCCTGAGGATTTCTATTTTAAGAAAAACTGCCCATTGAGTAGGTGAACAAAAAGATTTAGGTGTGTAAAACAATGATTTTTTTTTTTTTTATTAATAATTTCGACAAATATCTGTTTTTTTAATATTGTTTTTCAGTCAAGATAAGACATTTGCAGTTTGAAATTTAAAACAAAACATTTCTCAGCCAGATTTCTTAACAAAACATAAATAAATCAAGAAAAAATAACAGCTTATTTATGGTTATTATTAATTTAATTTATATTGAAAAGACCATTTGTTGCAGCCTAATATTTGAAGCCAAGTAACTGTTTTTATTTTCTGCTATTATTATTATTATTATTATTTATTGTTGTTGTTGTTGTTATTGTTTTTATGTTAGAACAGGGAAAGGACTGACCTCTATAAGTACTTGAAGGTAAATAGTTAGTGGTAATTCTAATGGGAGCATCTTTTCTCATGAGACACCATTAATTAGTAACAGGAAAGGAAAGTTTTCTTACCTCCCTCTCTCACCCATCTAATGGTTCCATTCATCATCAACAAGCAGGCAGTCGATTACCATCCTGCTTGACCATGTTGACTACAATTAGCCTCCGGGAGTTTTATAAATGACTGCCCACTATGAAGTACAAATACTAAATCATGGCATCATCAGAAGTAGCCTTTAAAAAATTGTTTAGAGGCTGTAGATCAAAGATGATATATAAATCAGTTTTTCCCCTACTGTGACAGTTTTTTCCCCCCATATCTGGCAATGGTTCAGGACCTTTTTACGTTATTCATGCAGCTCAAACAACTCCCATGCCTTCCTGCCTCCATTCTCCGGTATTGTCCCTTTGGACCTGAAGTAGATGGCCATGCAAATTGGGTCTGACTGAAACAGGACATTCTCAATCTGTTCATGCCGTCTGTTTTTGGTTTGCGATATTGAACTGCCCTGATTGCTGTAATGGTGCACTACATCTCTGAGGTTTTCCACTCCAGGGAGAACTGGCATGTGCCATATATGAAAACCATCCTGATAGCTACAACACTGGCTTTGAAATTAGAAGGTAATTTATTTCTAATGGAAGCCGAGGAATCAGGCAGGCTTCACATATACATAGTTTGGACTGGTGTCAGAGTATGCCTCTGATTTTCAGTGGAGTCAATGGATCAAAAGATCACTCATCAATAGACCTTTTAATCCCCTTTACATGACCAGCACCCATGCAAACATAAGAAAATGATCAGTCTTAGAAGGTACAAATCATGGTTACAGCTTTAAAATACCTTTTCAGTCATTGGAATGACATCAAATAACACGCTGCTGACTGAGAGCAGTGGTGTGGTGATGTGTTTAAGCACTATTCCAATCCAACACCTGCTTTCTGTTAGGGTGATATGTAATGTTAAGATGAAAAACAACAGGGTTGGAAGCTGTTACAACGATTACCCCCTGGGGTATTTGTAAATCTGTCAGTGTTTTGCCGTCATGGTAACGCAGACCGAGAAATAAATCATATACATCACTTTTTCCAAGTGCCAAGGGTAAGCTGAGAGGTTCAGATCCCAGTTTACTGTTTGACAAATCCGTGTGTATTTGATACTCACTAATTCCCCTTTAATCCTTGCAGTGAACACATTTGAAAAAAGGGGAGAAAAGGTGGAAAATTGTTCACAAAGAGATTTTACTGGTGTTCCATCGCTTTTTGTGTTTGGAGTTAATTTTGCATTGCTGAACTTCACCCGCAAATTTGGTTCCTGCTTGTCCACTGTGTTTTGGATGACACTAAACACAAAACACTTTCTTGATCTGTTCTCTTCAGACAGGGAGTGAGGCTGAGGTTAAAAAAAAAGAGGAAAATTGAGGGAGTGATAACAGTAAAATGAAATGATAGGACTTCCTTGTCACAAGTTTCATAGCTGCCAATTTTTGAGTTTTATGATATCATCCCTTTTAGATTCATTCCATTCATTTTTGTGTATTATTCACCCACATAAAATAAAAACAATTAGTAAAAATGTATATCAAGTTTTCTTTTCTGAATGGGGTAATAAGGGCACTGCGCCCTCATGCAATTGGTGAGCGCTGTCTTGCCAATTTGCCCATTGAACCTTATCCCCACAGATGTTGTATTCACAGTGTTCTGCAGCCTGTGCCTGAGTATGAATGGGTGTTACAGGGCCACACAGTAGGTGGCGATGTGGAGGGAATCTGTCTCTAACAAAACAAACATGGAAGTCAGAAGAAGACAATCTCTTACCTATGTGTTAGCCTGTTTGAGGAAAAGAGGAGAAGAGCGACCTTTGTTATCCCTGATGTTTCACACAGTGGTTCTGTAGATAAGGTGAACCTGTGCCATGTGGATCAGACGCTTTTTTAGAGACAAGAGGAATGACGTTTATGGTTTCATAGTGATTTACCCACTTCCGTTGGTGGAATGGTGTGATGAGGACCAGGTTCAGACTCAGGCATGGTTGTGTTCACACGGCATGTACCGTGCTGGAGTACAGGTGGCCCAGATCCAGGACCACCTTCTCAAGTGGTCTCCAGAATGGTAGTGGAGCGCGGAATGGTTGATGATCCCCCCCCCCTCCCCAAATATCCAAAATGAGCGCTAGGTTCCACTTTCATTTCTGCGAGTGCCAGTCTGCCCCGACCTACCGAATGAGAGACACATGTGTGCTGCCCCCACCACTGATCACCACCAAACTTTTATCACTTGTTCCTTGTGCCAGTATCAACATTTTCTAAAAATTTCAGCCAAATCCATCTGTAACTTTTTGAGTTATCTTGTTACCAGACAAATGGATAAACACTGGCAAAAACTCTGCCGTTCCTTGATGGAGTAATAAAGCAGACTTGGGTACGTAGCGTTCTCGGGTAAGGAGTGGAATATGCTGTGTGAAAACGTCTGAATTCATATAATTAAAAATGTCATTATTACTCCAAAAAGATTCTAATCATAGTAAATACACCATCAGCCATTGCAAAAATGACCTGAATTGGCATTTTCCCTCTCAGATGGCATCAAAATGCCCCATTGTATTTTGTTTTTCAAAAGCTTTACACTGCAGCAGGGTACCCTCCCACTCCCTTGCCATGTGGTGTGCCCTCATACTAACCTTTTATAGAAAAACCCCTGTATATCAATACACACTTGAGCCTCCATTTTTGCTCCAGTTTTGCCTCCAAAAAAAAAAATTCTTAAACCATTGTAACAACTGAGAAAAGTTATCACGTACTCCTGTCCTTGTTTGCGTTACAGTTATGCTGCAGCCATTTGACTATGACCCAAATGAGAAGAGCAAACACAAGTTCATGGTGCAGTCCATGCTAGCACCCCCTGACATGACCGACATGGAGGGAGTGGTGAGTATATACCGACCTCTCAAACCCATTTGTCACACTTCATCCATTTTCAGCTTTAGCAGCGCTTACAGAAGATTTGGAAATGTTTGAATTAAAAAAAAAAAAAAAGCGTCATAGTGTCTCACTCAGACCCAGCCCTTAATACAGCAGGAAATACAAATCATCCAATGTGTCTGTAAGGAAAGCGGCAACACCCAGCTTGGATGAGAGCCTATGTCACAATTCTACATAAAACAATATGAGAACAGTTACATCATAACAGTGTGTGTGGTCTCAGAATCATCCTTACTATCTTACATTAACATAAAGTGACTCATAATTAAAATGAAAAGAAGTATGTACAGTATTTATGATATTATAACAAATATGCACCATGAAGCATATATTCACATGTACAGCCAACTTGAATGATGGTTAAAAGAGAGACGCTGTTCTGAGGCACAGCCTGAACTCCAGTGGGGTATTGCACAAGCTTGTGATAAATAGGGGGTTAGCAGACTTGACGGCAGATTTTTGAGGTGGGGATGTAAGAGGAGTACAATGGTGGGAGACAACACAGTCCTGTTGTTAAACTTTTTTTTTTTCATTGTTGTGGACATGTGGACTCTCAACAATGGACAGAGCGGACCTCCTTGATAATAGTCTAGTTGATAAAAAATTTTAAAAATGCAAGTTGACAAAGAGTATTATTATTTAAGTGCATCATGATTTAATCCATTTATGGTCAATTAGTAGAACAGCGGTTCTCACACATACATCGTCATACTTGGCTGTTGTGGCTGTTTTCAGTAATATATGTTCTGTAATCATTTGACCTGATGAAATATGGTGTCGGCCATGACTCAAAAATTCATTCACGAGGTTTGATTAAATTTCACACCAAAGTAAAAAAGAAATGATAATATGATGGAATTGTGACATTAAGCAAGAGTCAACTTTACTGGGAACATCAAAATGATCTAATAACTTCCATTTCACCTACAAACAGACGTAATACCTTTGACTGAATTACCCCAAGGTGTTTACTACATGTATAACAGACATATGAAGTGCAACTTCAAGGTTTTTCCCCTGCAGCATTTTTTCCACAGCATCATAGCCAAATGAAAAGAAAACTAAACTAAGCTGAATGTTTTCTGACGTTTTGCTGTCATGTATGGTCACACTAGGTATATTAATTTTCTTATTTACTAATATTTATTTATCCAATGAGATATTAATTATATGAAATTACTTTGCAGTTTTATACTTTGCTGTTTGTGCTCTTGAGTGAGCATAGCCTTTTAATGTTTTCCTTGCCAATATCTTTAGTTTATTGTGAAAATCTAAAATCTGTTATTAATAAATACTTAAAAAGAAATTAGTGCAAATTTTGTTGGGAGGACTCTCTCTGCTGCGATCAACACAACTGAGCACACAAAAAACCTTAGAAAAACTCTGAATTTGGCTAGTTGGTGTAGTCGTCTTATTTTTAGTGTTTTTTGTTCATGAAGAACCATGCTGTCATTTAGTTTGGCTGCCAAATTAATCCCTTATCTTGACAACACTGGACCACGAAGCATGTTTCCTTATTTTCCTGTGTCTCTAGTGGAAGGAGGCAAAGCCAGAAGAGTTGATGGACTCGAAGCTGAGGTGTGTTTTTGAGATGCCAGTGGAGAATGAAAAAACGGTAAGTATATGCTCTGCTTTCCTATTTTATTTTGCTTCACCTTTTAAAATTTCACACAGCTCGGAGTAGGGAATGATTGGTCTCATTTAGAGGTGAAACGATTCTTCGAGGAATTCGAATAATTCAAGTCCAAAAAATTTTCAAGGCATATTCTTTACCTCGAAGATTTGTTTAATTCATGTGAAAGTTTGTCTCCTTGCTATCATATCACTCTGGCACCTGCACTATCATTGTTTCACACAGACTGTTTTAACTGTCTGTTCATCTATACATGTCAAAGATGTTCGGCGCCACGGTACACTCAACCATGTCCATGTGCTCAACTGTCGTTGAAAACGGTAGAAAGTAACAGCATGCTTAAAAAACAAAAAAATGTTGGAAGTTTGGGACCATTTTATGCCACGTAAGGCAGACAACAGTATGCGCACATCAAAATAGCATTAGCATTACCCTACCACTGTCGTACTTCATCTATGCTACAACACCTGAACCAAAAGCATCCACATGACACTTCCTCAAAGTGGACTCAGAGCTTCTATGTATTGCTAACTGGTGGATACTAGCACCTGTTAGAATGTAGCCGTGCATGTTATAATTAATTTTAGCAAATGTACCAAAGTAGTGTAAATATTAAGCTACAACCCCTGTTATACATCCAGGTATGCCCGCACACAGAGGCATGCACACATACCTCAAAATACCTCAGCCTTCCCCCATCCCAATGTATTGGTTGATCTAATTTAAAAATAAGCAAAAATTTAACTGATTACTCGATTAATCAATGAAAAAAATCAACAGAATACTTGATTCAAAAAATATTTGATAGTTGCAGCCTTAAGGCCTCCGTATGCTCTCGCGGCAAACTCTCGCAATTACTCCATCGCAGACATTTGTAATTTATGCTGAATTTTGCAGCCTGACGAACACAAGGAGTATGCAGTGTAATTCACCACCATAACGCAAGGGACACTCACGAAATTTCTAGCCTTGTTGCTGGTGGGGTAGGGTGGAGTAGGTGCTGTCCTCGTAATGAGGCGAACTGGAATCATAGAGGTGCTGGTATTGCCTCACTTCTTTGATCAGGTGCTCGTCGTGTTGTTCCATGTTCGTCGTCATCTTCAACTATGGCGCTCGTGGCAACAAAACAAGACGGAGCTGTGGGAGCGGAAGCAAAATCTGTGGGTGGACCCTCTTTGAAGGAAGTGCATGTAGAGCCGATGTGGGAGGGGATTGGCAGACGAATGGACCAATCAGAGGTCTCCTCCTCATCGTGTCTACGGCGTATCTGCGACACTCATCTGCGTCAATTTACATTTTTGGGGAGGTGCACGCAAATGTCTGCAAGGGGGTTTGAGGATATCTGCGACGTATCTGCGAGATGTCGCAGTCAAGCTGGGTTGGAGCATAAATAGGCCTTTAGTCTCGTTGCTTCCTTACAGCATTTACAGCATTACACTAATTGGTCTAAGCAGGGTGCCACAATGCATTTTTAATGGTCAGTTTAGCTTTCAACTTGCACAGTGCTGCTGTTTTTTTTTCTGTTTGTCACATTTAATCACCTCTTCATTCTGTTTTCCATCTTATCCCACTTTCTTGCAACTACACTTGTCTTTCTCTTCATCTACTTTAGTGTATGAGCAGGCTATCAGAGGGCCAATTTCACTCTCACATGTATGTTATTATTGTTGTGGTACTTCTCAGACTCCACACAGCTGTAGAGATGTTATCTGGTCGAGACACAAGCAGACACTAGTGGCTTCGAGATCAGTGGGGGGTAGAAGGACCTGTGGTAGTTGTTTTTACTTCATAATGAGATGTGGGATACATACACACAGGGCCCAGTCAGCACTGCACCACAGAGTCCGATACACAGAGATAATGCTGATAGAAACCAGCTTGATCTGCTTATGGAAGGCACCCCTGGATGAACTTACTCTCAAATGTAGAGATAGGAGTGGAGGCTCTGTGTTTTGGTATAACTGTGTGTGTGTATGCATACTATACTCTATATAAAAGTCTGCAAAGCTCCCAAAAGTAAAAATCATAAACCACCTGTGTCCCAGCCAGGCTATTGGTCACAATTGCCGTGGAAACTTTTAGTAGAAACAGTCGACCCAGTGTGTCGTAACTTGTCCCCTTGTAACCCACTTACAGCACGACATGGAGTCCAACAAGATGTCATCCAGTTTGCTGAAGTCAGACTCCTCTGTGTTGCCTCCGAAGTCAATGAGCTCCACCCTCGATGATGGCGAGGTAAAGAAGATCATGGAGGAGTGTAAGCGACTGCAAATGGAGGCTCAGCGGCTACGGGAAGAAAACAAACAGATCAGGGTGAGTGAGATGGTTAGGTGACTGAATGTTGTTTTTTTTCATTTGTGTCATGTCATTAGTAGTTCATGAATAAAGAATCACTGTATGATTCACAGTGGAGTTGCCGTGTTCTTGGTCTTCAAAGTGAGACCATTTAAGACGATGATAAGTTATGCACTTGATTCTAGGGCTGTCACAAACGATTAATTTGTTAGTCGACTAATCACTGATTATTTTTTTCGATTAGTCGACTAATCGGATCAGACGTAAATTGAATGTAAAACATTAAGCTTATCGCACCAGCA
>JAPTYR010000025.1:8638557-8648723 GCA_029814505.1 Siphamia roseigaster | reverse complement strand
GGAGTAAACTATCAGCTGATGCATGAAGATCATATTATTTTTGATCAAATACTAGTTTTGGTGTGAAGAAGAAAACTTGATCAATCTATAGTACAGATGTGTGTGAACAATAAGCTTTATATTTTATTGAGGGATACAGTCTGTGGATACTTATTCATTGGTGGTTTTGTGTGTTTTGCCAAATGACTTGTCCTTGGTTAAGAATTCAGACTAAACTGTGAAAGTTTGAACCAACGTCCCAAACACATATTTATTGCAGGTATTGGCAACACAAACCACAGAGAAAACGGAGGTGGTTCTTGGTTTTACTGTGGCTATTTTCAATCTAAAAGCAGAGCTAAGATAACGGAGCTATAATGTAAACTACCTGATGCAGCACATGAAGAATATAAGAGATTTATTTTGAGTGACAGTCAAAAATAATTGCAAGTTTTTGTTTGAAAATCAACATTTGATGATGTCATTACACAGATGTGTGCATCCAGTGAGTTTTATACTGTATTCAGGGAGTGATACAGTCTGTGGATACATAGGTGGTTTGGTAAACCTAAGTGTGTTCTGGTACATAGACTCCACCTGATAAGAGGAACATTAATACTATATTGATATAATTGTAAAATATATCAGACCATTTGTAAAGTATGCTAAAAATGACTTTTTTAGTAGACACTGTTATTATATGCATGTTGTTTTTGTGATTAATGCTTTGTTTTTTGTTGTTGTTTGTGATGGTTTGTTTTGTTTTGTGGGCGGGTGTTTTTAGAATTGGTGTACTGCAGCGTAAAGACGATCATTTTAGGTGTGGATCCAAATAAATTTAATAAAATATATATAAGAACAGTACGTGCTGCACACTCTGAATACCTGTCGGCGAAAGACAGTATAATATTCTACTTAAAGGTGCTATTTGTAATAAATCTAAAGCAACTGGCCGTTAAACCCCCCTAATATGTCCCAGATACTCAGGAATAATGTTCATATAATATAATGAACTCACCAACAACAGTAGAGACAAACTATTCACATTTTTAAAAATCCGCAAATCATGTAGATGTTTTGAAATCGTGTTTTGATCCTGAAGCTCCTCCCACCGGCATCTACCAATCATTACCATCAGTAGAACCTCAGTTGCCGATCAGCCACAGGTTGCTAGTGTGTCACTAGCTACGATGGTGGAGGCAACTAAAGCTAACAGAGCTGGGTCTGAATCCCATAAAGGGCAGATAAAGCAGGAGGCAGAGCGAGGGCAGCTCTTTTTTTGTGTCCAGAGCCGGTTACCTTGGCAACGTGTCACAGAGCGAGATATTAAATAATCCGCTCAGACACTTCTTGTGAAAAACATGATATTAACGGTTAAAAAACATTAACGTATTAATAATTGATTTCATAAATATCTTTTTCGTAAGTGACCATGGTATAATCGGAATAATGCCCTTCGAGGTGTACATTCACAGAGGACGGTTCACGCCTCAGCGTCGTCCATTAAAAAGTGATGATGTACCCCTCGTCAGGCATTATCCCTCGCAAATTATATGAATTTTTCTACATACAAAATAGTTCCTGTATTTTTAAGAATTCAATTTCATGACTCATATACAGTTTAATTGTTGAATTACAAACTGACGTCTATATTATGAAAGTATATACGCCAATATGTCAGTGACGTTTTAAAATGTTTGTTATATTGCATTGAAAAAAGTATTATTTATCATGTTTTCATCAATTATGTGTTTGTTAAATGTTATAATTGGTTGATTTAAAAAAAAAAATATTTCATGTACAAAACAAAGCTGCGGGGGCAACATCAAAATAATATTCACAATAAAAATCAAAGTTTCACTCACCTTTCAGTTTTACCCATACTCCCATATTCTGCTTTCTTTTTCAGACTTAACAAGTAAAACAATTTTAGCAATCCCTTTCAATAAATACAAGTCAAGCTTTTTATAATCTTCTGGCCAAAATAAATCGATACAAATGGTGCTATTATTTTATTTTTAAAGGATAGTATCATGTTCACCAAATTAATTTCTGAAGCACCAACCAAAACACTGTAAAAATATCACAATGGCATCACATTGGAAGGGAAGCCATAGAGCAAGAACGTCTTATGTGTGTAGCCTTGAGGTTAGCCAAATGTGAAAGGAGGAAGTAAGAAATAACCGTACAGGCATTTTGGGAGCAATTACTTTCAGTATTTAGTTTGAAAAGCATATAGGTCTGATCAAGTGGTAACACATGGACACGTTTCGTATTCAGCAGTCTCTGTCATGTAAGTAAAGTAACTTATATGTATATATTATACATATCTAGGTATGTATTTGCAAGCACTTAAAGATTATGTATAACAAAATTTGGGGAGATAAAATATTCAGGTGAAAAATGTCAAATTGCTGCTCAATAACACGAGAACTTGAAACTGAAAGAATTTTTTAAGCTTTACGCAAACATTCAAAACACACAATTCTTGACAGAAATTTATATCAAATCAGAAAGAACATTTAGATATGATGTTCACATATGCTGAAAATAGTTATTTTGGAGTAAAATATTGTAAAGTCTCTGTCGTATGGACATGAGAATGTGGTGACACATGGACAGGTTGCCATAGTAACATGTGCATGACTCTTTACCATTGTATGCATAAAACAACAAGCCAGATATAATCGCAATGCTTTATTTCATGTATTTAATACCAACATAGTGTTATTTACAACTTGACGTCATCTATACTGATATAGGTAAATTACAAATGGAGTGTAATCTCTCTGTAACTGTTCACAGAGTGTTTTTAAATGTAACCAGTGGATGAATTTATGAAGTTAAACCTCCACAATGTTGCATGTCTTTTTGTTAATTTAGTGCAGCCTAGCAGAAAGTTTGAAACTTCTCCCATACTGTGGAAGTAGTATTTTAAGAAGGATAACAGATCCATAAAATATAGATCTTTGGTTAAAAAATAAGCCGCGTTTTGAGGTACGCGCACATCCAAATCAAACAGGTGCTGGATCAAATATGAACAAAACAAGAAAAAAGAGAAAAAAAAAATAAGCCCTCGTGATAAATGATGCGTACAAATGAACTTTTTCATGTTGTTGACTTTCACTTGATCAGACACATATGTAAATTACTGCAATAATGAGAGCAACTCATAATAATTATTATGATCACTATCATTTGTCTTCATTTTAGTGTCCTCAAACGGACCTCCCCTCCCTGCAAGCCATCTGGACAAGAAGTCAATTGACTCCTTGAGAGATGTGGCCACGCCTGACCTGAAGTCAGGCAAACCCAGTGATGTCATCTGTATCGAGGACTAGACCAGCTTTTTAAAACTGATCTGAGATCAGGCACCCAGGGATGGAATCTGCACAGATGATAGCTTCCTCCGCCACATCCTCCTCTTTCTCCTGCTCCTTCTTGACAGCCAACTTTGACTTAAAATCTAAAAAAAACAAAACAAAACAAAAAAAAAAACTGTGCTCTGTCTCTGGATGAGGCGATTAACTTTTTGATCAATGCAGATGTATCTATCTTAACAATTGCACTTTTGTCTTTTAAGGATCATATGGAAGTATTTCAATAGATATTTGCTTTTGCTAACGTGTGCTGGAGAGCTATGGATTAGGAGGAAAATTGGAGCAGTATTTATGGGACGATTTTTTTTTTTTTTTTTTTTTAAGGTCTTTTTTTTCCCCCCCCTGCCTCACTGAAACACAAAACTCATGCAAGTTGGCAGTGAGTTTCGGAGGCTCTTGACATTCTGAGGCTCTTGACTGGGGCTAAATTAAATCTTGGAATGTGTGATTTATTTGTGCCAGCCTCAACTTTTTTTTTCCATTCTGCAGCCTATTGCTTTTATTCATCTGCCTATTCACTGTACACTGTGACTGTGCCCCCAGTGGAGCTTCGTTCCCTGTGAAGATGATTAGAAATGAGGACGTCTGAAGTCATAGTTTGATACGGGATTGTTTTTCTGAGGGCCAACATTGTTACTTTAAATGAATATGTGTTTTTGTCATTTATGTAGTAACCAGTGGATAACGTGTTGATTTAAAAGCATCAAAAACTATAATCATCAATGCAGTAGCTCGACACAGTCTGTCTGAATCCTCTAAAGACTGCCACCCACTGGTAATTCGGAGAAAATAATCTCTGCCACACCTGCAGATACACGACTGCAGTACCAGTAACCTGCATGGGTTGGCTTCTTGTACTGTATATACTCAGAGACTGCTGTTTATTTTACCTCACATATGTCTAATCATAGTGAAAATATGTACACATACATAAATGAAATCAGAATCCCGGCCTGGTTATTGCACGTGAAGATGCAGCAGGGCAGAAGGAACTGGGAAGGGTTAAAAAAAAAAAAAGAAAAGATTTTTAACACATTTCAGAGAAGACTGAGTATCTCTGTGTATGGTACAATATTTGTGATTCTTTCTATATTTGAATGTTAGTAGTGGCTTTAGAGCGTAACCCTGGGGCCATGAGCAGTGGGACTGCACTATAAACAGGAAGTCATCTGGTCGACATCCACACACAGGGCTTTAATGTTCAGGCCTAACTGAGAACAGCGTCCTGATTGGCTCGTCTAGGAGGGCTTTCTTCCTCTTACAGTACATCCCAGGGACTTTCCCAGTTCCCTTTTGTTGTTAGTATTGATTAAGAACATACGTGCTTCTGGCGCGAAGTCACCTTTAGTCTACAGTAGTACTTGTCGCAAAATTAGCTTTCCATTACTTATTTTTACATTAAGGTAAAATTGGATGTATTTTGCCATTAAAGGCACTTTTCCCAAACCTGGACAAGATGGTTTGGTCTTTGATGCAGTGCATTTCCTCCAGAGGTTGAGACTGTAATTGGGAGTGTCACAGTCTAAATCTAAAAAAAAAAAAAAAAAAAACTTCTCTGTCTTTCATTTTTTTAAGGACCAATGTTGCACAGAAGGACTCTTTAATAATAATGTCTTTGCTTTCTCAGTTATGTTTTGGTTGTTTGAAGAGTGTACAGTATATTGTTGCTTTACCTGGTGTGAAGACAGGTGCATACAGCTACATATCTTGTCCATTTCATCTACTACTATTTCATGCTTAAGAGACTCTCCACGAAATAAAACAATCTTTTTTTAATGAATTCAAGGTTATTTTACTTCCATTGTTACAACAGCACCGCTCAAATGTGTGGACTAAAAGTGCAAATGTCTTTTTTTTTTTTTCATTTTCCAAAGACCAGGGGCATTGCCTGTTTGGATTATTAATGCCGTTTACCGCAGCACTTATTTGACATTGTTGAAATGATTGTGTTTGAATCTAAACTCCAGAGGTGCTGTTGCACTGAGTTGATGAGTGTATTTTCTTACTCTCCTTTTGCCAATTGAAATGATTGTCCTAAGGTGCTCTGCTCTCGACCCCTTTCTCTTACCGTACCGACAGTGCGTCACTGCAACCTCCTCACCTGTCATTACTAAGACTACACGCTTTAACTAAGAACTCAAATTCAGCATCAAAGCATCATCGTTTTAAAACGCAATGAATCTTGAACTGCATCTTATCGATTTTTTGGCCTATTCTTTGTTAGTGTTTATCAGTGATGATTTGTTCTTTGTGTTTCTGTTGGAGCCATCAGCTACTTGACCATGACATGTATTAGGTTGCTTGACAGATAGAACCTCAGAAACATGTAAATACTTGAAAGACTTTTCAGAGATAAGTCCATCTCATATAGATTTACGTATCAAGCTGAAAAAGATGAATGTCTGCTGGATGATGTTGCCATAGAACTGCAGTGTGCACTGTATGTGCCATCAGTCAAAAGTCATGTCTTTTTCCCTCTGGAGTGATGACAATGAGATAACATCAACACAATACTTCAATGAAATGCAATCAAACTGAAGTCAGTATGAATGTAATGTCTGTTAGAAAAAAAGGCTTCAGTCTAATATTATAAATATGTTAACAATGTATGTATATGCTTATTAATGTGGCTTCTAAAGCTACCAAAAGACCCTGGTAAAGGCACCTTTGTTGCAGTAAATGCACAGCATGTGAAGCGTTTGGTATGACGGTTCACTTTGGGGAAGCGGTAGTGTATTTAGCATTTACAGACAATGAGCTCCAAGCAGTGTTATGGTTCTGATATTTGTGCTGTATAGCGACCGAATGAAAAAGTGAATAGTCATCTTTTTATTTGTATTCTGTGTATTTGTTCAATGTGTTTTAATAAATCTTCTGGACAACAGCAGTATTGTGTGGCTTGCTTTTGTATTCAGATTCAGTTTGCAAAGGAATGACAATATAAATAACTGACCTTAAACCACATTACCTTGTGTTTATCGGCATAAGCACTCTGTAAATGTGATTAGAGGCAGAAATAGAAACAGTGACTGGGCACATGATAACTGCAACAAGCCATTCATAGGCTGCAGGCATGCTCAATGCACATAAAAAAAAACTTTTATTACAATATACTAAGGTACGAAGTACCTCAGTTGACTCCAGCTATTTAGAGCATTTTACAGTTTTTATGCAACATTTTTGTCAGTGTAATGCACTATTAAAGATTATAAAGTACCGTAGTAAAAAACAAGAGCTCATTTTTAAACCTTCTGCAAAGAGCAACCTCCTTTCATTATACTACTGCATAATACCACAAAACAATAAATAAAACTGCCACACTGGGAGCTATTCTTGAGAAATAATTAGAGCTTTTAGTCTTAATATTAAAGTACAGCATATTAGAACTAAGGCATTTTGCACCACTACTGAAAAATGATAAACTCAAGTGTTTCAATAAATTAAAATAGTCATAAATGTAATAATTATACTAATACTCTTGATCATGCAGGGGATTTACAACCATAGTCAATCAGCATCCATGGAACAGTACATGGAATAATCCTTGGGATTTTCAAACTTGAGGTATAAAATAGGTTTAATATGTTTTATAGGACTTGATGTTAAAAGTTCAGAGGACATGTAGATTGCACCCTACCAAATATCTCTGCACACTCAGTTACAGAACCTATAATAAATATGAAAGCCCCTAGTGTTTATATCATGCATTCTGAGCATTTTAATGAATTAGGAATATTTTGTGAGGTATGTCCATTGTGAACCACACCAAAACGTAGTAAGCAAAAGCAATGCACATAAACACTGAATGTATATCTATAAAACACTTGTAAAAAAAGAATAAGAGAATACTTGTTCGAGAAGATTGTGTGAATGGTGAACAACTTATTCTAACGTAAAACAAATACATATCATTACTACATAAACTATGTAATACTAATATTACATTTTTATTACTGATTCTCTACTAGTCTGATACTGACACACTGACAAATAATAGCCTGAACAGATAATGTACACTTGCTGATTAAATAAAGGTTAGACAAAAAAAAAAAAAACCCGGCAGAACAGCAAAGGGTCCCTTTTCCTCCCCCTCCTCTTCTTTTCAAATCTCAGCCATTAGCAACAAATTCGTTCAGCTGACTGAAGTACAATGCGAACAGACAACTCCTGTCCCACACGGAAGTACTGTTGAGACAGAATTGCCCCTAATTCCTTTAGTCCCGCCTACTAGTATTGAATGTCTTCTCCTATTGGTGCAAGTGCCACCCTATCGGCTTTCTATTGGCTGAATGCTTGACTTTGTCACTCTGTCATTGGTCGGCTGCCTCTGAGAACCCTCCCCCTGCTCTGTGCCGCTGTCTGGGCAACAGCAGGGGTTTGGAGAGTAGGAGGAGGGAGTAAACCAAAGAAAGGACCGAAAAGAGACTGGAGGAGCTCGGGGGGGGAAGGACCCATCTAAAAACGAGAGGGACACAGAGGGAGAAACAGAAGTAGAAAACCCAGAGAGGGGCGGGAGCAAAGAGGGCTACCTCATCCAGAGCAGCTCGTGCACACGGTGCTACAGGGAAGTTGTGGGAAAGTAAACAGCAGGAGAATTCAATCTGTGTTCACACACTAGCAGGAGACTATGAAGATGAGTGTACTGGAGCCGGCACTGTGGTAAAAACAGAGTTTATGGGAGGTTACCAGGATTAAAGGGTCACCAGGGAGTGCCTGAAGCTTCTCGGAGGACACACTGAGGACAAGGAGGTGAGAGACATATCCATTTGTTGTCCCTTAGACACTTCTCCTGGTTGTTTCCTTTCTTATGTCCCCCTCTTTCTCCCTCCTCATTCCCAGCATGGTTAGCATGTTGCAGTGACAGCAGTTTAGTCCAAGGGAGGCATTGATGGAGTGGGGTTGAGGCTGAGTGTGCTGCTTTGTGCCTCTGTCTCTCAGACCGACTACCAGGGGAAGGTAGAGGAGGAGAGGCAAAGATGGGAATGGCAGATACCCGTGTGGGCCTTTGGCAGAGTATACACCATCATGGACGATTAAACCTGAGCCTGCCTCAGAGAGTCTGCAGAGCCAGCAGAGCTACAGAGCATGAGGCCTTGTTATGATAGAAGCAGTTCCTGAGACGTACACCAGGAAGGATGAGTGGGAAATTGGTGGCTCATCCAAAGCCCTGGCTTGCTGGTTGGCTGCTTTTCAGTGGCGGTACACAGTTCTTCAGCCTCAGGCTATTATAAGAGATTCCCTGGCCCAGCCCTGGCCTTAACTATACCAGTTTGACGGTTGCTTCCCAGAGTACAATAGCCCCTCCCAGGATGGATTTCACACTGCCTCTGTATTCAGTGCAAAAGAGAAAAGGGAGAGAGGGAGGAGAGAGGGTAAGGGGGAACTAAGGGACCTCTGACCAAGTAATTTGCATGTTGAGTTAGGACACTGTTTCTGTCTCACTTGCCGGATGTCCAAGCTACCCCCCCCCCCTTCTTCTTTAAGGGAACTCCATGGACTCACTGTATCAGATTTTTTTTTTCTCCTTAGTCACAGTCCAACACTTTCAGCAGACATTAACAATCCCTGCATGGATAGCCCGAAGCTGTCACAAAGGCTTTATTATCAAAGGGAACCCTCTCCCTTTTACCACACATGGAAACTTGCACTCATGCAATTGTCTGTACACATTCAAGGCCTGCCTCACAACTACACAATTATTCATTTGATAGTGTTGACACGCCCCCCCGAATGTTTACTTCTGTTCTGTATTACAGTCTGTTTATGTTCCTTTGGGACTTTCACATAATTAACACATAGACAGTGGTGCTTTACTTCAGGCTTATCTGTTTTTCAGTTACATTTACATTCCACTGTCCAAATACCACTTGTTTGATTTCCGATAAGAGAATCCAAGGGTACAGAAAATTATCCGCACTGCTTTTTCTCACATGGGCTTGATATGGCAGTTCGGCCTAAACTTTCCCTGAGGTGTCTAAGTTCTGAAATCTGGTCAATATTTACACATTAGCTGACCAAATCCTTCACACCGACCCTGAACAAGCTTTGTAACTTTATAATAAGTAATCTCACTGGTACATCAAACTGACATGTGCTTTTTTGTTGTGTGGTAAAAGCAAGAGTCCCAGCCTTAAGTGGTATAACATCAAATACGTACAATGTCAGTATCAAAGAAAAGCACTGATGGGCTAGAATTCAAGGTCACGCCACCCTCTCACTCGTCAATAGTGATGGTTTAAACCAGGCATTTTAATCTAATGAAATGGATCATAAATACTTTACATTAAATATGGACACTTTAGGCTTATTTTACTAAATTTTACTTTTTTTTGTGTGTTCTTAGATAAAGAATACACAAAAAACCCCACCACGCTATGTTGGGCCGTGTGTGCTCATATGACACCTACAAATAGATTTCTGAGTCACTATAGTAATATATGTATGACATGAATATACAGAAAATATGTAAACAGCAATAAACAAAAATGCATTTCAGAAAAAAATCGGAATATTGTCGAAGCGATACTGGATAATCAGACCAGAGAAGAAGACAAAAACTTATAGAAAGCCTCTGCCACATTCATAAGATGTAATTTAACACAAAACTATTCAAGAAAATATTGAGACAAAGAAGATGAAGAATTCAAATTGAAGGTCACATTAAAATGTTCTTTAGCTACAGAAACTGTTTATTTCTAAATTTTATTTTTTTATGTGTGTTCCAGTACTGTACTTTACTTTACTTTACTTTTATGCATTTGGCAGACGCTTTTATCCAAAGCGACTTACAAGTTGAGAACAGCACAC
>JAPTYR010000025.1:7510310-7526341 GCA_029814505.1 Siphamia roseigaster | reverse complement strand
ATCAAAGCACTTCGTCAATGCTGCAGCACTTGAAGCGGAAACATCCACTACACTGCTCAAAGAGGAGGAGCTTCTGCGAGGTATGCTATATTTAACCACAGCATTAGAGTACTCGATTACGCGAAAAACTAATCGACAGAGTACTTGATTCCAAAAATACTCGATAGTTGCAGCTCTACATTACACACCACAAGAGAGTCGACTCCTAATTTCATTGTACGTCATGTGTATAATAACAATTAAAGCATTCTATTCTATTCTACTTGTAAAGAGACATTCTGTCATAGCTACAAAGGGGTTAAAATCTCTGCCAGTGGGTTGAGAGATAAAATCAACAACCTTCAGTTGCTCGTTTTCAGCATAAACATCAAAGTCTGACTGAAACCTCATTTAAAACCTTGAGCTTGGCTTCATGAAGAAGGATGTTCACTTTCAAGGTCAGTCAGGGAACTAATGGGTGCCAAGAGTCAGCAAAATTGACACATGATGTTTGATTTGTTAGTCTGTTGGAATGGAAAGCAACAAAATCAAGCTGTCATAATTTTCAGTATCCCCTGTCCATCTGCACAGCCAGGAGAACTGGGCCAATGTGAAAACAGTCAACAAGTTTGTTGGCTGAAAAAAGGGAACCGCATACTCGTCATGGACAATGGTCATCAACAGCCCATCAGAATTTTGACAAATATGAAACCACATGGCAAGAGCTAACGGAAGAGAAGCTGATGGTCATTATAGTCATTCAAACAACTCTGAATGACTGTAAAACTCCTCTTTGGAAAGCTATACAAATTGTGACCCCAAAACAAAGCACTTCAACCATTACTGGACCCATCATAAAAGTCAGATCTTATTTCATACCTCATGTACTCTGTTCCTTCCTACCATAACAAGAAACTTACTTTAAGAATAAAAAATGCCAAATCCAAGTTCAGCACAGTTTGTTTATTTTTATAGCAGAATTCTACACCTGTGCTCGACAAATGAAGACCAGTATTTGACGCTCTGCAGGTTAAATAAAAAAAAAAAAAAAAAAACTGTTCTGTTAAATGTGGTACATCTGTCTAGACGCTGGGTGAACACCATGTCAGAACTGTCAGAGTTAGAGTTTCTCACACTTTCGACATGACATTAACTGCACATTTATCACATTTTGTCGTTACACTGTATGAATTAACTTGGACTGTACAATCCAGAGCTACATTACATAGGCCTGCTCCATCACTGACAGAAATAAATAAATTATTCACACAAAAGCAGAAAGAGAAATCCAGTGGAAAACTCTTGGGGCACTGTCGCCCCATTTGCAGTTGTGGGAAATCTGTCAGAGCAAGAGTACCTTCCCTAGAGGGACAGCGGACAAATGACACCCACTCTCTGCATTCAATTACTATGAGAGAGGCCATGGGAGCCAAATCCTGCAGGAGACTCGGTTTCATAGAGGGGATAGACACTTACACACAGAGTGACTTAAGTAGAACTGTCTGCTCTAGTCAACTCCAATTACCACTGTCCACTACTAATGCACAACATGTGAAACGTAAAAAAAAAAAAAAATTCCATCTTTTACCCCCATTCCGCAAAGTTACATGTGGATTATGTTTGCATATTTCTTGACATAATTCCTAAAATATGTTTTTACAGACTTTAATTATGAATCACAGCAAATTAGGGACCACTTTAATGTAATGCACTGAACAAATTGCTTCAGAAAAAAAGACTGAAAAACAAGGTATCTTAAGATCTGCCACATGTGCCTGACAACCAGAGTAAATAAACAACCTTAATCTTATTTTAAAGGAATTCTACACAAAAACATTTCTTTTTCTTTCTTCTTTTTTTTTTTTTCACAGACCTTTTGCAACGTGCACTGCATATTGCAACGTTTGTGTGGTGTATCCCAAAATGACATCCTGATCCGGCACATTATGACACATCCATAATGATATCTTAGGCCACACATACCACCTCATTATGTTCTCCGCCTAAGCAGAAGACCTCAGTTTTCCTTCCACAGTAGCTCTGTATGTTCCTTGCAGCCATAAGACCATTTCCAAACGAGTGCTGTTGTCAGTACTTTAGCGTGACAGTGAGTGGGTCAGGAGGTCTGACCTAATGTTCACACGTTTTTCAGCTTCACTTGAGAAGAAATACTGACCACTTAACCCTGCTCTGCTATAGCTGACTATACTTGTCACATAACACATTTTCAATGGGTGAAGCTTCCTGAGTAACATTACAATAGAAACAACAGACCAGTTTCTTTGTAAATGGTCAGTTTGCATGGCTATGTTTATCCCTAGTGACCTCTGCCTTGTCTTCAGTTCTATTTTTCTACTGAGTTAATATGATTATAGTGTCACTGGGTTCTCTTGGTGCATACTCTGCATTCTAGTCATACTGCACTTAAGATTTGTTACCTCATTTATACATCAACTGAGATCTCTGTTTCCCAAAAGTTTTGTTTAGCGTGTGTGTGTGTGTGTGTGTGTGTGTGTGTGTGTGTGTGTGTGTGGTTTGTTATTGGGTGGGCTATTGTTCTATTATGCCTAATGTATCATCATGTCTGTTGTTATTGCATGTACACTGTGACTGCTGTGGGAGGTCTGTCATTCAGAGTTTTGCTGCCAAACTCTTCAGCGGTCAGTCGGAGGACAATCGGCAATCTACAGCGTTCTGGAAATGAAGTCTGGCGTGGTTTGGTTAATAGTAAACTATTTAACTCTCAGTGTTTTCCAACTGTCAAAAGAAATGAAGATATTCTTGGCTGTCGCACACACATGCAAAGTTTTAGGTGTCGTTTTTTGTAATTAAAAAGAACAGTCTGGCTCTGTAATGAGTGAGTTATAAAAGTTGATTTAAATAAGCCAAACTGTAATATTGTTATATACTAGTCAGTAAAGAGAATACTGAAAAGAATATCACCAATAATTTAATGCGTGACATTCAATCCAGTTAAATAAAAATGTGGAATAACACCAACTACCATAACAGTTTTTTTTTTTAAATTTGACATTATACCGTTACTTGTTTGTGTTTCCAGTGTGTGACAGAGTATCACATGTCATCTATGGATATATTTCATGAAGCTACACAGAGTAGTGAAAGCCAACTGCTGGTGCGGCACTCTGCTGGATGTTACTGATCCACAAGCTAAGCCCGTGAAGCCATGCATATATGTGTGTAAGACAATAGCTTCTGTAAAGCACCTCTTGCTGTTATACTGAGAGGCAGAGCGAGCTCTGTTTCCACACCTGTTGCCGTGGGCAGTAGGGGACGGGCTATCGCCATTTCTCTCACTCATTGCTTTGCAATGGACTGCACCAAGCTCAGCCATATGATCATAAAACTTCAGTACCTACACTGATTACCAACATATACCTGCCTAAATCCAGGGGCTTTGGAGCTTGTTCGCATTTCATTGCACTCCAAGCAAGGGATATATCATAATTCTTATGTAGGTTTTCAAAAGAGGGCATGTAATTATTATATTAAAACCAGTGGTGTAGTCCAGGGTATACGGTGGTATACTGAGTAAACCAACTTATTTTTTAGATCAGCATTGGGTATAACAACTTCTAAATTCACATGATGTGACTGGAGGACCATCATACTGCCATATTAAACAATATACAGAAATATATATATATATATATATACACACACACACACACACATACATACATACAAACATAAAAATGACTTGATGAATTTATTTCCATACCATTTATTTATTTATTTATTTATTTCCTTATTTATATTTTTGGTCCTTTAATTTTTATACCTGCTTTTATTTCTGCATTGCTTCCTATTTATATTGCTTTTATCTCATCTCATTACCTGAACCTACTTTATCCTCACTAGGGTCATGGGGATTGCATGGAGCCTATCCCAGTCACTGAAGGGTGAAGGCAGGGTACACCCTGGACAAGTCACCAGTTCATTGCAGGGCTGACATATTACCTTTATCTCTTTCCTTATTTATTTCTAATTTTTATTTTAATTTGATATCTTTATTTTATAATAGTGAGCAATTAGTACTCATGGATTTTTGGGAAAACTAATAGTCTTCTATGTCACTGTTTCTAAAATAGTGTTTTTTGGACTACTTAAGAAATGGAACAGGGACCACTCCACCACTGATTAAAACTGGGGGAAAAAAAGTACATATAAAATATGTTAGCTAATAAATCCTTCATGGAAAATGTAAACATATTTCATTTGGTGCTGGAAGCAGATAGAACTGATCTGTGTCAGGTCAAACTTTAGGAGTTGGATTTTTTTCCCCCATAATTTCTTTTCACCACACAGTACAGTGAGGAATTTCACTGAATACATTTGTTTTTATCAATGACCTTTGGCTTTAAATATTAAAAGCTTAAAAATGAATTGTATGTACATTTTTACACTTGTGTGGTGTGTGTTAAGTTTTCTGTCTTCGTAAATCTAGGGTTGGCAAGAGAAAAGGAAACTAGGCATCTTTGTGTTTTGTTATTGACTAGGAATTATCTGGGAGAAAACAACATGCCTGCAGGTTGGGAGATGAAGTTGTCCTAAATTATTGCAGAACAGCTTTGAAGTTGTATCATGGAACTGTTTAATGCCAACTCTCTGTACTGCCATTTTTCCTTTTCTTTTTTTGATGAGTATTATAGAGTATAATTCAAACCATCTTTAATACAAACCACAGAAGCATAAATAATTGAATAAAATCGGCAGTGGTTTTTTGAAATGCACCAGCAAATAAGTGTACAACATTTTTTCTCTTTCTTGGACTCATTCTAAGAAGTCTAAATCTTGTGGTGGGTAAAAAAGTGAAGGAGTCTGAGACTCTGGTTTTGGCTGGCTTTAAGTGGGCCTGACTTCAGTGTGGCTGGGAGGAACCAATGTCTTGGCAAGCCATGTGGAAATACTGTGCATCAAACATCTCCAAAGCCCATATAACACATAACTTCTTGACTGGCATAAGAAGTCAGCTACTTAACTTTTAGGTTTACAATTTTTCATTCATTCTGTGATTACTGTGAGAACGAAGGTTCAGATGAGGTTATAAGGTATAAAAACACAGTAATAAAGAAGCAATTCACTCCAATATAGACCTGGTGAATACACAAATAGGACTAAACATTTACAAGCCTTTCTGCATCTGCAATAATCCTGAAAAGGAAAAAAAAAATTATATTCCATAAAATATCCCAGAATCTCCCTCCAGGAAGACAAAAATAACCTCCAAAAAAAAAACCGAAAAAAAAAAAAAACCTGAAACTGAAATGTTAAATGTTATGTCAAACATGGTCAGTCAGTGCTGATCAGCTTCATCTGGATTTTTTTCTCCTAAGCACGAGCTCAGATTTTACTCACTCTGGGGATCAAGCTGGCTCATGAATTGAACTTTGACCCAGTAGTGAGAAACCAAAACATTGGCCGGGAACAGTAGTACATTTATCCTGAGGGACCGAGCCAATTTCCCTGTAAGCTGCATAATTTAAAACAAAAGAAAAAAGGCAAAAAGACACTGCTAACACACAATTAGTAAGCATTACTTAATAAGCAGACCAAGAATCTAACTCAACCTTTATGTAATAAGCAATATGCAGTAAGAGTGGGGCGCGTCACTTACACTGTTGTCACTGGACCCTGACACTGGGTAGACTGTCCAGCCCAGTTCTGCTGTGGCTGTGGTGGAGTCCATGAGTGTTTCTGTGGAAAGAGGCAGAGACAGCGGTCAGATAATCTCTTGACAACATAAAAATATTTCTGCTGTTGAAACCACTAGTGACAACATAAGCATGTGATACATATTTTGGATTACTATAAAAAAAAAGAGGGGCTAAAAGTAGCCTCAATGTTTCATTTAAATATTATTTTAAGTTCATTCACTGTGAACATTATCTATTCTTATGATGTACACTGTTTTATATGATCCAACCATTTAGCTTTTTATATTTTTTTTTATACAACTATCCATATGAAAACGGTTCCCTTCTAGCTATGAAATGCAATGATCTATAATTTAAAAGAAAGATAATCTCTTGCTGTCCAACTACATACATTGTAGAATCAAAATAATGTACAGTTTAAACCATTAGATTGTGTTGATTGTATCAGACTGCTCATTACAGCAAAAATATAGATTAAAGTAAGAGGTCGGACACATCTCGGTCAGTAGGACGTTGGCATCATCCGTGACTGCGGGGAAAATAACAGCTTGGAAAGGCAAATGTCTGTGGTGTGGAGGAGGGGCCACCCTATATGCCATGGATTAGCTGGTGGAAAGAAACACCTCTGGTAATTGGGGTCAAGAGAATGTGCCTCCTATCTGTCATGAGGTTCACTGTGGCAAACACACTGTCGGTCAAAAGCTTACTGGACCATTTAGTGCCACCCTCCTTCGCTCTTTTTCCTACCCCTTATACAGACCTTCTCTTCCACTCCTGACCTCCTCTCACCACTGCTTTTCCCTGTATCTAACAGAACGTGGGTCAGATCATTTCTTCCTGCTGATTAGAGCCGTTCCAGTCTTACACTTCAATGTTGGACGGCAGTAAATGGAGAGAACATTCATCAGGTTTGAGGCGTCAGCTGCAACTCTGAAATGCCACAGAGGGATTTAGAAACCCCCTTGACAAACAGGACTAGTAAGCTCACCATGAGTCACAGCCAGCCACTGAAATATAAGCCAAGGGGACGATTGTTCACCGCTGTACCTTTTCATTACTTTGAAAATATTAATCAATCGGTGTTTAGATAGTCTTTATTGTTACAGACTCAAGGTCCAGATGATAGTGTGAATGAATAAAAACCGATCCAAGAGAAGAAAAAGAACGGGGCCCAATAAAACAAGAGTTTCTGCTACTTCAAAAAGTTGCATTTAAGACTTTCTAAGACCATCCTGAATGCAATTTGAGATCTATGTGGTGGAAAATAAACTAAATAGTATGTGAAGCAAAAGTGGAGTTTGATTGTAGTGATTCTGGGTTTCCTTACTTTTTGCCCAAATATTTTTCGGCCCTCCTATTTGACCAATACTTTTACATTCGGACTTCCTTAATTTCAGTGTTTTCTTGCACAAGTTGTAGTGAACTTTAACCAAGCACAATATATGCCCTTATCAAGTCAGATCTTACTGAACTTGCATTTGAGCAATTCCATGTAAATGTCAACCTCACCCTCAAAAAATAAGGATAGAAATAATCACTTAATGAATCGCTTAATGTCGCCGTAAGATATTAATAAACAAACTTTTTTTTTTTTCATTAAATACACCACTGAGGCCTATATTTTACAGAGGTAAATAAGTTTAACAATTTTGTCATATACAGTAAATTGTAAATTAAATAAAATAAATTTAATTTAACTGATTTTAAATGGCCTGTGACCCTAGTGAGGATGAAGCGGGTTCAGGTATTGAGATGAGATGAAATTGAAGCCAGTGCAGTAGACATTTATGCTGAAATCCATAAAACAGCAAAACAGCAGCCATCCTAAATCTTATTTAAGAACTTAAAGGACGTTTAAACTAATATTAAGAGCTTTTTTTGTATGAACAAAGGCTTATGATGGTTAAATTGTTGATTTCAAGAACAGATGCCATGTGTATTTCAGATGTGTCACATCCATAATGGAATTATGTCACATCCATAACACTGATTTTTCCTTCCTGCAAGAAATAAAAAAATATTTAAAACAGATCTTTTTATTATGTTCGACTTGGACCTGATCATTAAATGGATATCTGAATTTTGATATTAGATTTACGAGTTTACACAGTTTGATGAAAATGTGTAATCAATTTCTTGTTTTCCTGTCACATCCATAATGCATGTATTTTTTGCAATTTTCTTGTGCTCTAAATATACTATTTTTCTTCCCCCTATTACTTCTCCAATATGGGATGCCCTTAAAATACGCAACACCTATGTAGATACTGGGGGAAAATCAAAGGAAACTGGGTCATTTGTTGACATTTTGAGATTAAATGTCACGTCCATAACACTAGAATTGCTCATTTACCCATTTAACAGTAGAGGAAAGTAACTTTAAATAAACACAAAGATGCCACATTAACCCACACACCACATTATGGCCCACTAATGATATGCAGGCAGCAAAGCATGTATTACTGGATACTGGTTTGGTGTTGGTTTTCATTATCCATTTCCATACTGTCTGATCAATATTTCAAGACATTGGTTTCAAATTGTGAAAGCAAAACAGAAATTAATAGACCTCAATGACGGTAATAACTTCACAATCAAGAGTTGCCTTTCAACATACATTTTAAGGCTAGAAATGTTAGTTATTTGATTTTAGACATGTCAAGTATTTCTGGAAATCATAATGACAAACATCATCACCATAATAACCAAAGTTCTTGGTGAAATCTACTACAGATGGCTATAGAAGACCAAACTATTGTCTGTTAGGATTGTGTTGAGCACACACGTCCCTGTGCCAGCCTGCAGGATATTTTAGAGACTTCCAGTTGTTTCATAACCCTTGCTTTCCTCTGATTTATATTCCAGTGCAAGCCACAGCTTTTAATTAACAGGCTCCGCACGCATCAGTTTATTTCAGGGCCTTCTGCGGACATTCTGCTTCTCACCAGTACTCAAGGCAAAATACTAGATTCCACATCCTATTCAGTTATCACAAAGCCCAAATCGTATAATTAGGCAGATGAGACTGCAATTGAGCAGCTATTGATAACCTTGTGTGTGACTCCGAGATGAGCAGCCTACATGGGTGTTAGGCAGTGAAATGGTAATTATCCACCATAATGATAACGATAATTAGTGAAGGAGTAAAGTGAGAATAATGAACCCCCTCTGTGTTGGGCTAGGGAGTGTTGTGGGGAGAAATGAGACTGAAATTCCCCAGAAATGTTAACAAAGAATGAGTGACACCCAACCCTCTGCCCGGACTATTCTTTTTCCTCCTGTTACCACATATTCCATGTTTCTTCCTTTCTTCACTTTTAATGACCTTTGTTCTGCCTCTCTAGCTTTCTGTCTTCCCTTCTTTCAGCACTCTCTCTTTACTCCTTACCACTTTTTTTCCTGATTCTCTGACACATGACCCCCTTCTCCCTTCCGCTTTCTTTCATAGTTTATCTCTCATGTGTTATCACTGCCCTGTACAGTGGACAACGAGTACCTCACCCTGTAAGACTGATCACTTTTCTTCCTTCTGCTGTCGACACGTCAGTCCTGGCAGCCACAGCGATTCATTACCTCCTGTGGAGCAGAGCGGCACATACCTCACCACTGTCAGCCGCTACCTCGTTCTCAGCCTGAACCCCCAGCCGTGGCAGAGCATGGCTGCTCAGCAAGACATGTTGGCTATTAATCAGAAGGAGGGCAGGGTACTGAGGTGTTTGCCTGAATCCAACGGCAGGAATCACTTAGTTTTGTTTTGTGTCATAGGCGCTTGTCTACGATGTGAACATCTCAGTTTTCCCATTTGTGGGACCACCACATATGCCCTCTGAGAAACAGTGTGTGGACGTCATGCTGTCCTATCGCATCTACTGGTGAGCTTCGACCTTCAACAGCAGGTTTTATTTTCAACTGTAATTACCAATATGATTCTTCTTACTTTTTTTCATGTGGTCTTAGAACTAGATTGTCCATGCTTGGTTTGGGCTATTTTAAATATCTGATGTGCCTCTGGTTGTAGGTCTGCAAAAAAATGTGTTCAGTCTAAAAGAAAGTGAAATTTTTAAATGCCAATACAAGACTTAACATGTTACCCATGATTTTATCATAAGAAAATAATAAGGGGAAAAAAGTATTTTTTTGTTCTTTGTATTAGGGTACCTCACTTGTTGTAAGGCGATGAATATGTAATGAGACCTAGGAGTCTAAGAAAAGCCTACTAGACAGAGTGCTTCCTCCAACACTTCCTGAGACTAAGGAGAGTTTAGTGCTGATCTGAGAGAGAGCTCTCCAGTGAGAGGCTGTCTGAAGTGACGGGCGGGGGTGATGGGGGGGCTACGGTACTACAACAACCCTCTTCTTCTCTAGAGGGTCAATTCTGCATCTCAGCTTTCTAAAGAAAGCAACAGCATTTTCACTAAGGGATAAAAATATGTGTAGCTCACAGAAAAGACATTTAAAGAAGTGTAGCAAGTAAGAAAGTAAACACTTGACAACACAGATACAAACAAAGAATTCCAACTGGAAGTTGAGCCATTGTGTTTCACATTTTAAAAAAGAGCAGGCTGTTGTGAGAGAATTTCTATGAGATATTTATGTTATTACAGTCTGTGAACTCTGTATTTTTCATCCAAAGTTGATACACATCTGAATGACTTGGGGAAAAAAAAGGTTTGACAGATGGATGGCCAATTAGTTACGAGGACAAGACAGAATTCTGAAGCCTCGATGAAGGATGGAAACAATCTACTGCCATAAGTAATCTTAAAGCTATGTCAAAGTCCAGGTCCAAATGATGCACCTTTCCCTCAAGCAGGGACTGCAACAAGTGCATCTTTTCAAATAAATTTACATTTGTCATGTTTCTGTCACATATGTACATGCTGCAACATGTCTGTGAATACTTATGTTGTTAAACGGCTGCCTTGAGATATTTTCTCCACGACTCACTTCATCAGCATGAAGAATTCTGTTTGACAAATTGCTTTGCAACTTAAGTTAACATCATGGTTGAAGAAAACCACGGCGTACACATTCTTTTAATATGGTGGTACAGACCAAAATCAAAGTGAATATAAAAAGAAGTAGCCTATATTTGGTCCTAGAGATTAATGAGGGTATTTTGAAGAAGCATTTGACCTCCAAAACAGCTTGAAGCTGCTTCGAGGCATGACTTCTTTTTATCTTTCTCGGCAGCGGAACTGTAGCCTCCACTCTTTATGGTAAAACCCCCTCAACATTCAGTTTAACATCAACATAAACCACATATGGTACTTTCTATTGCTGTGACAATGTCAAGCAACAGGGCTAACCAGCAGCGAAGCATTCTCTCTATAAAAGGCATGCTGTGTAACATTTAACCACTGCTCAAGGACGCATATGCATTTACTTACATTTCACTACATACCTGAAACCATAGTATTTGATGGCAAATGTGGGAAGCTTGTAGAAAGCTGTGCAGTTGCAGAGTAACATGAGCAAGCTGTTAATTGTGCTATATACAGAAACCTATAGTGTACACCGTACGGAAATCTGCCCAGATTAAGGGGTAAAGCAATGATACAGCCCTAAGGGAGCCAGTGCAAGTGCAGAGACGTGATTCATAGCTTTAATGATGGACAGGGCTACTGTATGGCCTGCTGGAAAGAATAACAGTCTGTTTCATTTAGAGGGAAGAAGTGGATACAGCTTGTAGTCCACACCAACTCAGCTCAAGTTATCTGTCAGCACAAGCTGGGCCCATTAAGGTAGCACTCCCACCACTGTCACATATCTGTGTGTTAAATGAGTTCTTAATCCTCCATTTACAAAGAAACAGGGACTTTGTGGAGCAACTGCCCAAACCCCCACAAGGATACGAAGGATGTTTTTTCCCCCCCTTCGTTTTCAAGAGTTAAAGACAGGCTGGCATGCAGCCCTGGGTATCCACGGTGCTGCAGAATGTGTCACTGGCAAGACATCACCCTGTCAGAAAGATTTATTTAGGGTGAAGGTTATTGCTGGGTGCTAAAATGCAGGTCTGAGAAGTTGGGATGATGATGATGCTGATGATGTAGGTGTTTCATGGGCCAATGAGGTAGGACTCAAAGTTCAACTCTGCCTCATCAAGGTTGCAGACTGGTATATTTTCAGAGTCATAGAAAGATGAGGGAGGAAGCTGGTTAGTTGATTTTGGCAGAAGACGGTGCTGTGTGAAATATGGTACCACACAAACACTAGCACACAGAAAGCAGAGCACTCTCAGAGAACTAACTGTTGACAGAAAGATACAGCATGGTGTTCCCAGGGGGCCTCAAGCAGGATGTACAACAGTAATCCCTACACAACCGAGCCATGTTATCAGTCAGTATAACTTAACTTGTCAGCAAGGCCAAGAGGCAACAGGCAAAAACAAATGAAAGAAGAGCAAAACGACTACCTAACATATGACTTATAGTGTCAGATTCTTCGGCCTCTATCACATGTATGGCTCATTTTTATATTTTATTCCTCTTCACCCAGAAGAATTATGTTCCCACATTGTTTGTATGTCCATCCATCCCATTCTTATAAATATACAAAGAACCGCTCGACTAAATTTCTTTAAAACTAACATAAGTGTTCACAAAATCACAAACTCACCTGATCTTACATCACATGGGTTTGGTCTTAACCCAAGAATTCAAGTGCTAATTATGACAAAAATTTCACACAACGTTAACAAACACCAAATCCCATCCTGGCAGACATGGAGCAAAGTAAAGCAAATACATCCAGGACAGGTCAAGAGGAGCCACCTTGAGTTTACAATTAAATTCCATATTCAACACTCAAACCTACAGAAACCAAACATACATTTCTGATAAGAAGGCTGCACTATATCACTACCTCTGATTAATTGTATTTAATCAATGGAAACATGCTCGCAAAAAACAGCAATCCATACAACACAGCAAGTTATTTCTCAGTAACTGCCAGTGTCTCATCTGACCCTGGATTACAACACCTTATTGTCACACCAATCGTGTGACAGCATAGCTTTTCTTTCCACATGTCAAGATGTGTTATAGCAATCATCATCACCTGTAGGTGTGTCATTAGTGCAGTTACGCCATTAAATAATAGTTAGTTCTTAAAGACACCATATTTCATGGCAGAGAAACATCAATCTGAGCCAAAAATTGAGAAAGAGGAAACTGTCACCTGGCCAATCATAGGCTCTGTGAACAAAACCTGGCCAATAACACAGTCTAAAGGATTTATAAGTATGCTTTCCATATTTCCCAAATCCCTGACAACCCACTGAGACCTGTTTAACAGATCAGTGCATTTTAAATTCTACAGTGGAAAATTCAGTAAAAGAGGGTTCCACATTTTCATAAGCAGCAGCTGAGGAGAACATGTGTCTGATTCGAATAGAGGCCAGAGTGACAGTCATACCGGTATCCATCCAATCATTTTAAGTCCTGAATGAGCACTGTGATGATCATCTACCACAGCAGCAGAAATACCTGAAGCAAAGTTAGACCGGTTATGTACAAATCACTTTTCATCAAAGTGACAGCTTTCTAGATACCAGTGCTAATTGACTTGATGGAAATAATCACTGCGTGCCTTCCACGCCTTGCCTACAAGCCATTAGTTAAAAGTGGATGATTAAAAAAAAATGGAAGGAGTTCATGCAAAACATGAAGGGATCTTTTATTTCACACATGTGTGGTCTCTGGCTTCACATAAGGGATTTCTCTCTCTATCTTACTGCTATTATATATATTTTTTCTTTCTTTTTAATTTTCCATGGCCCTTTCACATCCTCCCTTGGTTCTCGATTAGACTATGCAGGTAATAACACAGCTAGAGGCCCTGTTGGAGCACTGTTACCATGATACGCTTGTATTAGTTCAAAAGACACGATGTTCCCCCCAGCTTAAAATATACTTAACTAGAAGTGTGGGTGAAAAGGGACCCATTTCCCTTCCTAATTTGTCCTACATGAGATGATGTCTATAGTCAGGGGAGCAGCAATCTCCATGCCAACTGTTTTGATTGGCAGCTGTGACAAATACTGGGTTCGTTATTAGTTGGTTATAAATACGACAGGTCAGTGACAGCAGCAGGAATATGTGAGAATGATATGATGCAGGAGAAGGTGCACTGAAGATTAATTAAGTGTTGAATGATGGACTGATCCTGTTTGTTTTGTTTTTTTTTTTTGCTGAATGTAGTTTGGAAAGGACATATATGCATTGGTAGGTGTCTGTGCACCCTGTTTAGCATGCATGAAGATCAGCAGATCTTTTTATTGTGACGACCTGTCCTTGTTTGGCTGATAAAAGGATTCACCCTCTGTCATGTCTATCTCTAACTACACCATAGCACATTATGTGTGCCAAGTGAAGTTATTAAAGTCTGACAAACAAATCTACTTTATGACCTATTCTACATCCTTTAAAGAGCCTTTCATCCTCTGAGAGATCCTTTAAAACCGCCTATAAATTCCTGTGCAAAGGCCCTGGATCCTTATCACTTGAAGTTTGGTGATAGGGTTGAACTGCTGACCCACAAGAACTGCAGCTTCATTGCAAAGCTATGCGCAGACTGACTACAATCAACAGCTCAAGTGTCCATGCAGTGTCAGAGACTTGAACCGTGCCTGCTACATCTCATGCTGTGAATAAGTAGGGTCAAACTGTGTAAAGCATCCTACTAGACTGAGAGCTGATTCTGGCAATTGCACTTACTTTTCAAGAAAATAAATGCACTGGATATCGTCAAATGAAAGCTAACAACCATTTACAAGCCAGGTATCGGGTCTGACGCAAACCAACACAAGCAGGACCTCAAATACAAGCCTGGTAACAAATAATATGGATTGACCTCTGGTACCTATCATGTAGTGTCTTGCCAGTTAAGTACAAGGTAGCATCAATTCTACACATTTAATGTAATACATCCAACAATTGTATCCATTTTGTCTTTAGATCACTCATCTTACGTTTTACTGTTCAATTTCAATTACTGCTGATGTGCGTAGAAATTACCAAGTGTTACAGCAAAAAAAAAATATATACACAATGAAAGCTCATTTATTAAAGGCCAAATAGTTCCTATCCACTGAACCATGAGAGGGCTACAGAAAAGAAATGCTGCATTTGTAGGAAAGCACAATGCAGTACTTTTACCAATATGAGTAAATCAAAACAAGATTTCAAACTGAATACAACAATTTCCACATATTAACAGAGGAAACCATAAATAAAGGCTTCCCTCTAACACAGCCCTTTGTCAGATAAAGGCCTGGTACATTCTACAGCTGAAGTAAATTAAGATCTGGGTGCTATTTGAGGAAATATGGAAAAACTGCTAATGTGGTTTTAATGCTTTAAGAGGAAAACATCATGAATAATATACAATTGCGGAGTCAGAAAGTAACCCAAAATCCCATGGATTGTTTTTTTTTTTTTTGTTTTCTTTTTTAAGTTTTTGGAAATGGTGCCAATGGGCTTAAGTTAAAACATAACATTGGGATGGTCTAGCCTTACAAAAGAATTTGTGAAGTCCATTGTGAGGGAACACATTGAGGAAACCAAAAAACCAAAATGTTTTACAGACACCCCCCTGTACAGTAATTTTGAGCTTTGCACATTCAGTTTACACTGATATAATGTGAGAATTTTTGAGTTACCGGGGGAATCTGTCTGTTGTGCATTTATTTATTTAAAGAAAGAAAAATAAAAACTGTATATTGCATATAGAATTATTTATTTATTTATTTATAGAAGTGATTACTCTTGTGTGCTGTGCTATACATGTAATCTTGCTGCTGTAAACCTGGAATTAGCCCTAGTGGGACGAATAAAGGAATATCTTATCTCATATATTATCTGATATAATGTGAGGATCTTTGATTTACTGGGGGAATCTGACATGGGAATTTAGGATAAGTGAAGGATGGAGTAAGGGGACAGGAGATTACAAGTTAAATTTCATCTCGCTCCTTTTTAAAATGTTTGACTTTCTTTTCATTATATAATTTATTTTGCATGACTGATACAATATCTGAAATAAATAAATAAACAAACAAGTTCCTGAAACAGAATATTTATTGGACCAAGTAAAGATCACTGTTTCCCTGCTAAATAACATCTGAGATCTAACTTGTGGCCTTTAAAGCATGAATTGAGTTGCTTTTTTTTATACACTCCAGGACTGTTCAAAGATTTATCAGCACCTTCCCTACTGCAAATGGCAGTTGAAGACAGCAACATGTGTTTAACAAATTGTTCCTGTGTGGCAAAACATATGAAACAAATCGGTCTCAGAAACTACCTTACAACTGCTTATTTCTACAGGCTAAGTTTCTGGGTCAAGTACTGTGGGAGAGAGTAAAAACAATGC
>JAPTYR010000025.1:7488470-7500150 GCA_029814505.1 Siphamia roseigaster | reverse complement strand
CAAAAACAACCTTCAGGAACCGAAATGGACAGTGTCATTCTTATTATTGTTTCACCACACAGGGACTTCTGCCATGGCTGTTTGTATCACATGACTGTGCAGGAAGTAGCGCACATATAAAGTTTCCAGTGTGATTTTACTTATTATTGTTTTGAGTAGTTTTTGGTGGACAAAAACAAAAAATTTTTGATTACTGGATTGTATGACTTCGATGATCAATTTGTGCGGACGTCTGTGGAACCCAGAAGATAATAGAGGTACGTGCGCTGGTTCTAAAAGCATTAAATGTATCATGTCTGTGCTAGCTAATGCTATCATTATGTACTAGGTTATATGCTTAGGGCCCACACACCAAGAGAAAGCCTTTTGATAGACATTAATAGCTTGAGACTGTGTTGGAAATGCGCACTTATGCCAAAATTAGTGGAGCCCGAATTAAATTTTCTCCCGTATTTCTCTTTGGACAACTGTCTCTGGCCTCAAACAGATGGGATATATTTGTAAAACTGCTGGAATTCTCCTTTAATATTCACAAGGTGTATTTATCCAATCAAGTACTGGTCAACAGTTTGTGTCACGTAAGTAGAGTAACGTATATGTATGTATTATTCATATTTGTGTGGGTGTTTATAAGCACTTTAACATCATGTATAACAAAATTTGAGGAGATCAAATTTTTAGGTGCAAAATATCAAATTGCTGCTCGGCAACATGTGGACTTGAAATGGACATACATTTTTTAAGCTTTACACAAACATTCAGAACATGCAGTTCTTGAAAGAAATTGATATCAAGTAGAGCAAAAGCATTTCGATATTATGTAAAACTATGCTGAAAATAAGTTTCTGAGTAAAATATTGAAAAGTGACACATAGACAGGTTGCCATACTAACAGGTAGACAACTCTTTACCATCGTATGGATCACCCAAAATGTTGACGTACTTTCTTTGTAAGAGTTCATAGTCTTTTTACAGTCTTTTCTTTTTTTAACTGTGGATGAATTCACATACTTCATCATAGAGAATTTTCATTTATCAATGTAATAGAGTCTTTTGCATGTCTTTTTGGTAATTTAATGCAGTTGAGCAGAAGGCTTGGAACTGGAAAGGAAGTAAAAGGGATTATTGTTCATAATTATGGTTCATACAATAAGAGATCTTTAGCTTAAAAAAATTAGCCCACTTGATAAATGATAAGTACAAATTTAGTTTTTCATGTTGATGTTCACTTTCTTTTGATCTGACCCATTTGTAGATTGTTGCAATTCCTGCAAAAAATGTAATCTGGCCAACCATGATACATACCCTGGGGAGGAGATAAATCTGTATTCACAATTTCATGTTCTAAAATTGACTTGATTTGAGTATCTGTGTGTTGTTAAATTGTCATACAATGACATCATGTCACGTGATATCTAGGTATTAAAGTGTCATTTTTTTGTACTTGGCAGGTGCGGCTTTAAAGAGTTTGTTAGTCAAGTGCTTTCATGTCTTTCAAGAGTGAAAAAAACACAAAAAAGGAACTTCACTGAAGTTTCTAAAAGCAGTATCCGATATGAAAAAAGACACTTTTAAAGAAATGTTTTATTTTGTTAAGGGGAAAAAAAAAATATTTCAAATAAATGTTCAAAGTGTATAGCCTCAAATATATTATATATTTAAAGTTAGTATTCAATTCTGAAAAAAGTCTCCTCTTTTTGCTGTGTTTTTAACAGCAGAAGTCAGAAGAAAGAAGAGGATGTGAGGCTTGATGTGCATCTGTGTGAGAGTCTGTGTGAGGCCCTTTAATGTCTGAATGGAGGTTTAAAGGCTAAAATCATGTTTCGACCTTGAATAGTGCTCCTCCCCAAGAGGAAAAGGTCCCGGTATGGATGACAAAGGGTCATGTTCTTTTAGGCATCTTTGAGCCCAGGGTTGTGTTTTATTGTTGGTTGTGCCTGTTGTGCATGTGGGTGGCCATGTATGAATGTGTTCTCTAAGAGTTATGGGTGCTCTGTGTGTACACATGGCTATATGCTTCAGTGAAAGTGTATGAGGTTTTGTCTTGGGCATGTGTCTCTGGGTGAGTAAAGATGATGTGTGTGTGTGTCTGCCGAAACTTTGCAGATTTGTGTGTGTTGGCACAACAGTAGAATATCAGGACAAAGTAGTTTAGCATGTGTGTGTCTGTGTGTAAGAGAGAACTGTGGGTCCAGAGCAGTGATTCTGGAAGGACTGCAACAGAGGGGAGGGGGGATCCAAAGCCCCCATCCCTTGTTCAGTGAGTCACCAGGTCATGTGACCAGTGGTTCTCACAGGGGCCATGGGTAGTCGGAAACAAGAGAGCAGCGTGTTAGGGCCGCATGCCTGTTTCATTGTTTGTGCGGGGTGCCTCACTGCTGAATGCAGACAAATCAATCCTGAAACATCAGCATCAACCCACAAGCACAAACTGGGCTAGACGAAGCAAGACAGAGACAGCACTGTGCCGGCTTGTCTCTGGGAACTGATTCAACAGCAGTGCAGAGTATTTCCTCCTCATTTATCTGTCTATATGCCTCCTCTGTCTCTTCATTTGTCTTTTCTGTTGTCTGTTTCTCATGACCTGGAGAGAAAGGAAAATGAGCCTCTTCCCTTATATCTTCTTCTTTCTCAACAGCTCTATGTTTGATCAGGGCAGGATGCAAATCCTACAACCTTTAACCATATTACATGTGAAAATGGCACGTGCAGAAATCCTCCAGATTGGAACTGTACAATATATCGTTTGAACATTGACATCGCCATAGTGACATTGCTGGTCTTGCAATGTAGGAAGCAAATGAACTCAACATGTTTTCATCTAATTTCAACTTGACTACCTGACACACACTGGGAACAGTGATCCACCAATCACAATCATTCTTAATCAGTTTGCCGAAGCAGACCACACCCCTGCACATGGAGTGAGTCGTTAGTAACGACACTGAAAAATGAGCAATGATTAAGCGAAAAGCACTGAACATGAAGACTTGGGAAGAAAAATGTCATTTGTCTGGAATTGTTTTGGCTACAAGAAGGATAATACTGAAACACACATTCTATGTTGACAGTACACATGTTACCACTACACTGGGAAACACAACTTATCTGTTTGACCATTTATGTCAATGCCACACAGCTAGTATATTTTTTTTCCCCAATATTGTGCAGCCCTACACCAGACACATCTCTGGTCAGACAGATATGAGATTTGTTCCATGAAGAACTCTGGACTAATCTTTATTTTTCTATTAGGTTAATCTAAAGCAAGTTCATATTAGGGCTGTCACGGTAGCGCAATTTTTTTTTCCGACTACAGCAGCGCAACAGTTAGCCAAACTCGGCTTTTGATTGGTCGAACTTCAAACGTCACCACCAGCAGCGCACCCTAACCCTAACCCATAACCCTGACCCTCTTCACTACACGTCTTAATTTCTAAATCTTTGTCAATCAGAAGTAGAGTTTGGCAAACTGTGGCATCACCATAGTAGGATCCGTAACTGTGGTGTCGCCATAGTATGAAAAAAGAAAAAAATGGCGTCGCAGTAACTGCAAAAATTAATTACCGTGATTCTTAAGAAGCCCCCCGTAGTGCTTAATGGGCCAACTTCGCCACGGCAAGTAACCTGACCTCACCACACCTCATGTTGAACTCGAGACAATGGCAGCTGTGCTTGTACCGAAACCAAATGCTACTTCTGCCCTTTGTGTGTCTTCCACAGACACTTTTTATTGGTTTTTGTTTTTTTTGTGTGTGTGGCTCAGGTGTCAGTTCTGTCCGGTGTGTTTTTGGAGGTGCTGGTGGAACACCTAAAAAGTTACTTAGCAGTGTTTTTGCTTCTTGGAGATTTGGCCAAGTGCTTCCTCTCGCAGTGGCCTGTGGCTGATTACACACAGTGCACCTCGGCCATGTGCACACACTTCCACTCACTTGCCTTCACACACTGAGCTATGCAGACTACACTTCAGAACTACACGTCAGACACATCTGATAACACGATGTAGGCGCCAGGTTTCAGAGGAACCATTGCAATGAGTTCAGTAATTTAGTAATTAACAAACAAATTTGTTAAAGAGATAGATGAAAAAAATGAATGGGGGGGTGGTGCATAACACGCTGTCCAGCCACTATGACTCACTGTGGGGGGGATTCCTCAACTGCGACAGCCCTAGTTGATATAAGACAAAATATACTCTGCAGCATTTTAATCCTAAATAGTTTGCTGTCTTTTTAAAGGTAAATTACTATTAAAACAATCGGAGCAATTTCTTTTTCCCATTTAATCAAAGCAGTGGCACTAAAAGAAGGGTTACTAATATTGGGGAGGAGAGGTAATTTAGTAATAGGCAGAGAAGAAGGTAACTATCCTGAGCCTAGCTGAAGTGTTAGAATGACTGTTATGACAAATTAAATACTATTATTTTTCACGACACCTTCTCTTAAAATCTAGTATTATCTCGAGTGGCATAAAACTGTTCAGATCCAACATGGGCTATTCAAGGTAAATGATAACAAAGCAAACAGACTGGAAAAATATTCGGATTTAAAAGCAGCCAGCCAAAAGAGTAGGTTCTGTTGGGAGGGGGGAAACATCCTTATGTACTTAGAACTTGCCAGTCCACAGGAATCAGTGGATCAGTGCCTTACTTGAAGGGGTAATGAGGTGATAGTTGTTAAGGAGTAATGTCACTCATTTACTCTCAAAGCCACAGTCATCAGGGATCTGAGCCAGAGATATTCCAATAGTAAGGCCGTATCATGGACCAAATTGGTTTACTGAATGACGCATGTATTCTGTGGCTTCTTGTGCATTTTAGAAGCCACAGAATAATTTGAAACCTTTGCTCTGACACACACTCAACCAGCCAAACCAGTGACAGCAAACTCTTTCATATTTTCAGCCCAGACAAGCTATAGATATCACAGATCAGTCCAGATAGGCTTGTAAGTCCCCACACAGGCTCCTGATTGGACATAGCTGGATTATGTCGGTGGTTATCACAAGGTCAGTTTCAAAAATCAGCTAAATTAAACAAAATAAATTGGGGGACTCTGAAACAACTCCTTTGGAAATAAATGCCAACGCTTTTGTGAGAAAACCACAAGACACAAAGGTCGCCTTGATTTCCTGACAGCTAAATGATTCCTCAGGGTGGAATCACGGCCTAGAGAGAACAGTGTTCGAAAAGGGTCTGGGGGGAGGATGTGCGAGTGTATGAAATGTTGTCTATGGAACCGTGTGCCTCTGTCTCCCCCGTGACCTGAAAGTGTTAAGGCCTTTGCTGAATAACCAGCACCATCCGCCACATTCAGACGAAGGCTAAAAGGTTAATTGAACCTCTGTGCTGTGCCTTCCTCTGTGTAATTTACTGTGATTAATGCATGGAGGTTACTGTCAGACTCATTTACTAATTGTCCAAAGCAGCACGTAATTAACCACATCTGCAAAAATGTGTGGAACTGTACAAGCCCAGGAGAACACCAAGGCAGGGACAACTATGTGCCACTTTGTCAGAATGCAACAATTTTCAAAACATCTGCTTTCTTGTTACAGTGTCAGCCTGAAAATGTTGCATGCCTCTGTGGTCTTCCGCAAAATAAGCCTCAGTTAGGTTTAATTCTCACATTCTTCATTTTAAACTTTTGATGCCAGAGCATAAAGGCTCTCCTCCACCAACAACAAACATGCTCACTCATTGTGAAAACGACTTCAGAGAATGAACACTCCATCACTCTGCGGCCCCTTTCGGAAAAGTTTGCACCCAAACGTAGCAAGTGGTCTGACGTTGTAAAGTTTTACATCAAGAGAAAAACTGAAAGCAAAGAGATCACAGTTTCCTTTATAAATATGTACCTGACTAACAATGTGAAATTCAGCGTAAACTTTTTAAGTTTCTTTTTTTTCCCCCTTTTTTCTGTGTCAGTCTCATCTGTCTGGCACCATTTCCTGTGTCAATTATTTCTGGGGATCCTTGTACTAGTCTATCAGGAAGCTCTTGTATGCAAAGCGTTCTGACTGAGAAAGCTATTTACCATGGATACCTAAAAGTAGCTAAAACTCAGCTTGCGTTATCTTTATTTTGCAATGGTGTCACTTAATTAAATGCTTGAGAAGTTATGTGAACATTTTTGTCTTGCTTCTTTTAAGATAACTGCAAATAAGTACCAGAAACTACAAATAAAATGTTATAGTCTATAAGCCTCACCTCTTGAGGGGCTTATAATTTAATGGAGGCTTCTTTTTTAGATGATATGGATGGCCAAATTCCCCTGACGCCATGTTGCCACAGCTTATCTCTGAGAGAGTGTGTGCACGCATTAATTTCCCTGTGTATTCTCTGTGCTGGAGTGTGTGCCTGCATACGTTGAGCACATTCTACCAGCCAGTACTGTGACCTTGTCTCCCTGTGTGTGTGACAGTGTGTGTATACTCAACACTCAGGGTGCTTGGCCTATTCTTTCACTCTTTCTTGATAATGGGTGTATATACATTTTAATCTTGGATTACTTGGCCGACTCAGAAAGATATTCTGTCAGCCTTATGCATGCAAGGGTGCTATTATAATATCCTGAAGCTGAGTATCCTTACTGTATGCTTTCTGGCATTTTAGGCCTATACAAGTCCAAAACATTGAAACGTCCAAGACAAATTTGGAATCATAACAGTGGTATTTTATCCTCTCTCTTCACAACACAGAGGATCATAGTTTAAGCCTGATTCAAAGTTGCTGCTGCTGAATTGTGAAGGACAATGCCGCCTCCTATTTCCTTAAACACTCTTCTAATTTCTGATGAGTACACAAACTGACAATGATTATATTTACATCCATTAAAGGGCCACTTTCACCCTAAAGCCTTAATAAGAATTTCCAATACCATGCTTAAACAACAGCCACTGTATTTTCTAAGGGCACTGTTTAGAAGTAATTAAAGCAAAGTCAAACTTGCCTGCCATTAATTGTTATTTATGAGGGTGAATACATTTTTCAGAAAGTTGTGGGCTACTTTGAAATGTACCCTGACCTTCACAATAGGACGTGCACAACACGGTAATTCATTCACACCTTTGGCAGATTTTATGCTAACGAACGGCAAACTGAATATCTGATCAGGTTTTCCTCAACAAGGGTACGGCTATAGGGGTTCTCCATGATTCTTTTGTTCTGTAGTCTTTCTAGACATTTATGTACTCCTTTTTTTCCCTGAACTGCCACCACTGAATCAGAATGCACTGAAAGCAAAAGGTATTGTATAACATTGACATGGAAGCTGTATTTTATGTTCATGCTTGTCATTGACATGATGCCTCCTGAGTGCAGAAGTGCAGCTGTGGTCAGATCCTGAGGGAGTACGGAGGGGAATGAGGGATTGTGGGCTGTAATTAATTTACTGCTAGATTACACAGGATAATGCCCGTATCATTACAAAATTAGGTTGACAGTGGTCTTGGAGTAGATAATGCAGGGCATGTGTCAATACGCCCGTGAGTGCATTTGTGTGTTTGTATGTTTTCAGAGGCTATTATGACTCTTGAGACATTTATAAGTGGGAGATTAATTATGCACAAGCGGATACATACACGGGTAAATAGCCTGCATAACTCAATCAAACAACATAGAACATGGTGTCGTGTCATCATTTGTGTTAAATGGATTTCAAAGCTCTCCTCCCAAATGGAAAATTTCTAGTATTGAGGCTTCGCTTTTAGCTCCAGAAATCAAAATAATGCTACTACATGTCAAATATTACTTGCATTTATTTCTACATATGTAGTAGAGCTCGACCGATTCATCAGGCTGATTATGTGGTCTCACCGATTAATTGACATCACCCAATATGTACCTGATTTACTATCTTTTTTTGCTGCAGAGATTCTGTCGCTCACTGCTCCTGTTCACAAGTGAACGCTGCCAAAACAGTTAGAGGAAGAGTAAAGCCTGTCAGTTCCATTTTTACTTCTGCTCTGACAATCAGGCTATCACCCCTGCACATGCACACGAAATCACAGACTCATTAAAGGGAGGCCTCGCTTACATTTTAAATAATTATTTACCAGACAATTTTTATTTCACTACTTGTGAAATATAGGCACATCCTTTTCATAAATCTGCTCTGCCCAGCGTAAAATAACTACAACATCTACAACCTGTGGTTCCCCGTGGGTCAGATATTAGTCTGATATCAGAATATTACACAGGGTTTGAAAGCTGTGTCAATAATCTTTATGAGATAAAGATGTGTACTTCCAGCTGTTTATTAGATCCTGTGTCGATAAATGTTATTTCATATATCGGCCAACATATTGGATATCGGCTTTTTTCAGCCTCCAATATCGGCATCAGCCCCAAACATCGCGTAAATGTCAGGCTCTGGTATAGTAAAAGTTCAAAATGCCTTCAAAAATCCTTTCACGCATGAAAAAAATATTATTGAGCCGTACTTCAAAGCTCAAACATTTAGAATACTTACAAACTTTTGACTGTGTAAAGTTTGTTGCTAATTGAATTCTGAAGATATTTGTTCTCAATAAATATCGCCACAAAAATTCGCAGTTTTCTTGACCCAGATGGACAAAACATGGACAAAAACTTTTCAAGAGCCACCGGAAAACTTGAAAGCATCCCAGCATTCTGCCCTTTCTTTACTCTTTCACTGTCTTTTGCTTTGCACTTGCACAAAGGCAGTCAAAATGCAAAAATGCTTGACCATTCCACGGGCGTTCTGCTTTTGCATAAACTTCTCGGTTGCCCCTTTGTCCGATTAATACCTTCATGTCTTTCAGACTTGCCCTTTCCCCCAACCCCAGCTCCACATCGCCATCCCAGACAAGGCTCAGTCCTCATTATACACAGCTTCCACTCTAGTTCCCAAGATTAGGCAAATGAGCTTCTAAGCACAGTCTATAGACAACAGTCCGGACCCCACTCCCTTTTTGAAATAAATTCTGACATTCACTAAAAAACTAATGTTACCCTGGCACTCCAGTACAAGAGTCCAGGACCAGCCTTTACTTTAATGTGGTGGTAATTAGCCTGCCTACTCTATACTACACGACACTGAGATGCAAAAGACGTGTCCTTGCTCCTGACTGCCTTCTCTACTGCCTTACTGCTAGCATCTCTGCTATCCTTAAGTAGATACATTGAAATTAAATGATCTCAGTTTGGACAAGCCATCTCTTGCAACCAAAATTATTGAACATGCTGGGAAAAATTATTGAAGCTGCAGTCTCGTTGCTCCTGCCCAGGAAATGTAAATTTTTTAGCGTCTACACTAATAGCCTTCATCTCTGGACTTGTCTCAGCCACACCCAGTGTACAGTGAGCACTTAAAACGAAGCCTATAAAGAATAAAAACTTAAGGCCCAACTGTAATTACATGTTATATGCTTCATTCAGTTTGTGCTGTGGCAAAAAAGTAAGATGTGGTTTAAGAGTTAAACACAACAATGGATAAAATTATCAACAAAATATATTTTGCTGTATTGACCCATTTCTAAATCTGGTGTACTCTAAACCACATAAGATTTTTAAAAGTCAAATAGGAAGACAATAAATGATATAGTGAAATGAAAGTTGGGAAAAACTAAAACAAAGTTAAAAATAGGAGGGAGAATGGTTCTCAGAAGCTGTGAGGCAAGTGCAGTATGTAGCCAGCTCTTGCAGATGTGGGAGACCTATTGTCTTGGGCCTTTTACCAAGCTCTAAGCACGGAGTGTATCTTAGGGAAACTGTCTTCCAGCAAAAAAAAAATTAAAATCCTTTAAAAGGATAAATTTAGTCCTCAGTGATACAGTGTGAGTGAACAGTGGAAAAAGTCTCTCTACTCTTCTGAAACCTAAAGTTTTAATACCTTTAACTACTCCTATCGTTCATATAAACCGTCCTAAAAGCTGCTGTTTTGAAGTAAATAATGGAGTTCAAAGAGGGGAAAAAGAAGGTAATAGTGGGTTATTTCATGCTGAGTTTTTTAAAATGACAGTATATTTCTCAGTGGATTAAGTTTGCACCATGTGTTTTGTTTGGGCTCTGTGAGTGGATTTGCACCACTACTCAACAATGTGCTATTGTTATTGACAGGAATGTACATTCTCGATCTATTATGGTGGATTAAAAAAACAATGATGGTTTAATTGTTTAAATGCCATGACTGTGGAGTCAACACTTAATGTAATATCTAACAAAACAAAGAATTTAAAGTAGTAACTGCAAAGTTATCGTTTGTGTAAAAATAGATTTGTTAAAAAAAGATGAAGATGCTCACACTCAGGGTGACTGAAATAAAAAGAAAGTAGTTCACAGCTCTGATGAGGATGTGGGAGGAAGACGCAATAGTCCCAGTCTAGAATTGAAGAGAATACTTGCTATGACAATGAGGAATCTACAGGAGAAAATAGAGGACTATGCAAACAAAACTGGACAGATAGGAGGGAGGATGATGCTGGAAAGAGATTATGGCAAAGGAAGAAATTATGGCAATAACTTTTTTTTCCCCACTGTTGACCAATTCTATTTCTGCCACCTGTGTTTGAAAGATATATTCTTTGTTTCTCTCTCACTATAAATTAACTGACATGTGCAATTGAATTTTTTTCATATGCAAGTTCGTCATACAAAATAGGAGCTAGCTAGAGAAACTATAACACATGAAACTAAATCAGAATATCCTTTTTTGAATCACAGCACCAGTCAGCAACAGTCAAAACCGAGTACTATGATATGAAATGATTGACTGTTCCACAAACTGCAAGTTCGTTTACTGTGAGCACGTTATAAGAATTCTATTTCCAATTTGCTTTCTACAGCACAATAAATACATTTTCTGGGAAAGTCCAGGATTTTTTTTTTTCTTATCAGATAATGAAATCTCATATTTGCTACACAACACAGTTACAGGAGGACACAGTATGATATTGAGTCCCAAAGTGATGTGAAGCTGATTACACCTTCCCACCTACAGCTCTCTGGATCATCCAGCAGTCTTCAGCTCCGTCTGTCCTTCATTCCCTCAGCCCATGTAGTACTCAGCTGACAGGGGTTTCAAGGTCAGACTCCACAACATTGTACGGAATGGAACAAAGTGCAGCAACATGCGGCACAATGAAAAACAATTTTATTTAAATTTGCTGACTTTAATATACGTTCACAGTTATACTTTACGTACTGAATGACTAAAACCTAAGCATCTGAACATAAAATATTCCTTCCATGCAGCATTTTTTTTTTAATTAACTTTTCGTCCGCAAAATATTAAAAACCATAAAATTCAAATTGTATAATATATAACTGATTTGTAATTTTAGGTAGGCTATATTTGCTTGAAAAAACAAAGAATATCGGGATTAAAAACAAAACCACTTTTATTTCAACTTCTTCAGCACCATATGCAAAATGTCACCAAGTATGCTGCATCCTTACATTTTTGCAATTCTATATCTGTAGGCAGATGCTGAGTGTGATTATTGCTGTGATTAACTGATAGTATATTTTTTCGTCAAAATGTCGTTTTACTATTGACCACCTATTTATTTTTCCTTGCCCTCCCATCTCAATGCAGTAGAAATGTGATCTACCTCTAACCGCTGCCAGAGAAGCGTCTTTAAGTTTCTCACACACACACACACACACACACACACACACACACACACACACACACACACACACACACACACACACACA
>JAPTYR010000025.1:7457892-7479010 GCA_029814505.1 Siphamia roseigaster | reverse complement strand
CTCTAACGAGCAATTGCCCACAGCCGACTGGTGCGGACAGGTGTGGAGGGGAGGCGGAGTCCAGACCATGACACATATATGGGCAAAAAAAATCTGATTTGGGCCACATTTGCCTGTAGTCTGAACATCGCCAAAGTCAAGGAAAAAAAAAATTCGAATCCTCAAACATCAAACTGAAACAATTAATAAATAAACCTGGAGGTGAACATCAGGGTAACAAAGTCCAGGTGGGACTTTTATTTTTTCAGATATTATGTGATATGACTCAAAGTCAGAAATTCCAGTTGAGAAGCCTGATACTAGGCTTCACTGACAATCTGAGCCAAGTTCTGCAGATATCTATCACAACAGGATGTGTTCAAATGTGTGTCTAATTGTTGAAATATTAAACAGACAACACAGATCCAGCCTTTGCTCACAGAAATAGAAATAAAAATAAAAACGAAAAAAATAAAATTCATACTTTTTTTTTTGCTGATGTATCCTCTTCTCAGTGTCAAAGTATGACATTAAAATATTAGCTGTAAGACCATCTCTGCCCTGACCTTGTGTTCACACCCTCAAGTGACTAATCCAGCTTCAGGCCTCTGGTTTTATGTTAATGCCATAATTCCAAAAAAGCCTGACAGACCAACCCTGCAGGTGTTCAGCTCAAAATTGCATGAATGTGTGTTTGAGTGCAAAGACAGAAAATGAGCATGCTAGTATCTGTGAAATACAGATTAGTACATGTTCATGCTAAAATCTGACTGTGAGAGGAAAACCACAAAACACTATTACGGGTCTCGCTTTCCGTTTCTTAAAAGTAGGACATATTATTCTTGTCACCGTGATCAAAGGAAAATCATTTTTAGTGAATGTGCTGTTTAACTGGCTCTCATGTTGGTTAAAAAAAAGTTAAGTCAAATAAAAAATGATCCAAAGCTTAGTGAGTCAAAATGAATATGCTCAAAGACAACACAGTTTCCCTTGTAAATCAAGGGACATCATCATTATTATTACTGTATTGTTACTGTGTGTCGCTGTGTCTGGTGCCTTCACTAGTGTAGAAAGTGGCCGGTAGTGTGGGAAACCAGGCTCCAACTTATACCTATGTATTCTGTCACTCAGCACTGCAGCAGGCCCAGGGAGCGGTGCAGCCCCGGATACAAGCCCTGCCAGAGCGTCACACGGATGAGGACAGACAGCTAATCCCAAACATACTTTTTCAATCACTGAGCACAGGCAGGCTTCCTGACAGCAGCCCCGTCAACTCATACATGCACCATACATTGATGTAGTGTGCCTTCCTGACCACAACAAAGTGTCAAACCATTTCTAAAGAAAAGCAGATTGAAAAGTGCTCAGCAGAGGTGTAATCAGGCTGGGCTGGTGCTGCACTGAGCGCAGCATGTGAGTAACTGGAGCTTGTTTTGGGGTTCCTTCCCTGCTGAGGCCACCCATACCACAAATGTTCTCTCATACTACTGTAATGCACTTTGGATAAAAGTGTCCACAAAATGGCATATGTTTGGAATATACTGCATTTAAAATGACAAAAGTCGTGTTTTTGCATATGCAACAGTTTGAAGGCTGTTCTCAGCATCATAGCTACTGTTCTGTAATTGACAATAGATTCCATCAAAGCATTGACGATTACATGTAATATAGATAGTATAATATAGTATATAGAAGTAATTCCAGAACATTCACCAGCTATGCTATTAAGATCTGTCATGTTAGCACGATTTGTTGCCTTGTACATTAATATTCTGAACACAATCATCCTTAATAATTACACAGATCACAATAACTACCTGTTTGTGATTTGATTATGTGAGCTGACTGAAATCATTTTACATAAGTCTCAGACAAGCTTCTACTTACTTGTATAAAGCTATTTTAAAGTGAGGGAAATTATATATTAGCGTCTCTGTTTCCATGCTGTTTCTCACTGCCTCAAGGGCATTTCAAACATTACTACAGCATCTCGGTGCCCAAACCCCCCACCCCCGGTTTAATGCCACCTAAGTGGACAATTAGTATCAACAACTATTTATCACAAATTACTTCTAACATTAAACCAACCACATCTCGATGAGCATTAATATTCTCATAATCATCATCACAGATTTAATTCCACAGCCACAGGAGTGCACCACACCATGTTTAATACCAATATCATTTATCGTCTCCATAAGGCTTATGTAGGCCTATATTAGTATACAATACTGGGATAAATCAAGAAGGTGAACACATGTAATCATGGCAAATGTGTAAATAGGTTGCCACTGATTTCCTCTCAAAAACCTGTTAACAAGCTCTTTCTCCCACTTAGTGATGGTGTCTACAAGTGTGCTAAAAAAAAAGATGACTTATTAATGTCAACGACAGAGGAAATAGCCTGGTTGTTACAAAGCAGTCCCAGTAATCGTGTCAGGTTTTATATTCTGCTCATACATGTAAAAACAAACACAAAGTAGCCTAATAGATGAAGTTACTAAATAATGTTCAATTTATACATTCATATTTAACTTGCTAAGTTTCCAACTCTATTTTTCTTCTCTTAGGGCTAACAATTGGGTGGAAAGTGATGATTTGCATGTACATATATAATACACAGTACTCAATCTGTCATTCTTTGTTGACATGCATGCCAACTTGCAGATGAAAAACCTATTTGGACTGCATGAATAATAATATTTTACATATTTAAACCTATCAGATAACATTCATTTCATTTAATGGTCTCAGCTGGATCTCTGGATTGATTTCACAGACCCAGCAGGTCTCTTGGGATTCTCTATGGATTTTCCAGCTGCACTCCCAAATGATCCATTGTAATTTCTCCTCAAGAGGTCCTGCCAAGGGAAGGTATGGAAAACGGTCATCATTTCACCATCTTCCGATATACCTGCCTCCTGTTTTGTAAGCCACATTACCTCACGACTGTTTGTGATTCCAGACATTGTTTTATTGATCCCGCAGGACGTGTATTGGTCTGTCTTTGGGAGCTGTAGAATCATGGCTAGCTATGTGTTTCAGAGATAGTAGCCTATTTCCTGCTGGAAACCTTTACGAGGGTGAAATTAGAATAAGGTGACAATGGATTGTTGGAACAAGAGGAAGACAAGATCTTATGACATTAACAGGAGCAGTTACAGGCGTGGCAGATGCTACTGATTACCCCCAAAACAAGATTAACTTTCACACAAGCGACTGTATAAATTCAGGTGTGCTTTTCTGCTCAAATGGCACATTAATTATCAATTGATAAACACAATATAATATTTGCTGAGCCTAAGTAATTGATTTTGGTGCTGTGAGCTAAAGTGGAGTATATGAGAAAGCAAAATAAGAACGTTCAGGCCGACTCCACCAACATAAATCAAACTGAAATTATATAAAACCTTGCAGCATAGCCAAATAAAACCCAAAGTGGCCATCCATCTGAAACCTTTTTATGTTTAATACAGCCTTAAAAATATTGCCTTTTGTACCTCTAGACACCTTAAAGATATAAATCTGTATTGCAGCCACCATCCCCAAATATGCTCTTTAGGTCATTTTAAAAACATTGCTGTCTTTCAGTAGAGTAAATATTTTTGTTTTTGACATATACCTGTAGAACCCTGTCTCATTGAAAAGAAAACTACACGTTGCTGTTGCAAATTAACCAACATGGCCTTGTAGCCCTTGATAATTGGACTCGAGCCGATTAACCACTAAGAAGCGTGTTTACCCTTAGGTTGCGTTGACCCTTGTCTTTGATATTCCTCACCTCTTAACCTCCAGTTCTTGCAGTTTTCTGTGTTTTAACTCGACATGGCATTTCTGCTTTTACACTCTTCTTTCTTACTCTCACTCCCACAACTTACTGAGCAATTTATGTTATATTATTTTACCTCATACATTGTTTTTACTAAATGTACTTTTCCATGCTAAATTAATTTCTAGAATTTACCCAAATCTATTAAATTGTAAGATGTCTGTTTTAGGGTTTATAAGGTTCTTCTACAGATTAAAAGTGATTTCCAAATTAATCTAAGAAAACACAAGATGAGCTCCAGCATTTTAAAACCAGACAAGTCACAGCCAAAGGCCAATTCAGTTAATTGCCTTGTGTTAATTCCCTATTCTCTAAGCTAATGCAATTACTTGTGAAACTAACTATCACACTTTTGGACACTAAAAGTCATTCTCTCCCCCTCCTTCCCTTCCTCTGCTTTTTAAATGTCATACCCTGTTTAATCTATTAAATTTATTCATAACGTGCCTTACATGAAAGTCAAAAAAAAATTCCACCCTTCTGTTTCAGTTATCATGCCTGAGATGGTTTAAACACGTATTTCACAAAAATATATATTTTTGTTATACAGAATACAAAGTAGTGCAAGTTCAAGTCAAAAAATATGAAACAGAGGTAGCAACTTTAGAAAGCAATGTCTTTGATGATGATGATGATGATGATGATGATGATGATGATGACGATGATGTACTGCAGATCAAGAAAATCCAACGTAAGGCTTATAGTATGACTTGTGCATAAGAAGATAATCCGAAGAGGGAGCCTGATCTATCTGTTATGGCTGCTAAACCGTGCTGGGTCACCAAAACAACAACCCTCATCGGTTATAGTACAGCAGAGCCTGTCTGCTCAGAACACTAATCAGATAAAACATGTCGGCTTACTGGCAGCACCTCACTGTTCTCTGTGTCCGTATGAGACCGATAGACCTGTTAGGACCTGACAGAGGGAGTCTGCTCTTTTTGTCTGATGTGACCGATTTTGCAGCTGAACGGAGACACACTGAACCAACCATAGCTGGGGTGAAATAAAGCAGAGGCAACAACTAGTATGTTATATGAATCACAGTAAGAGAAGTTGAACGCGTCAATATCTGCAAACCTGTCAGTAATGTCGTGCAGACGAAGAAGCTAGTTTCTGATGAGAACAGTGGGGGGAGGGGGTCCTGCTGTTGATATGGCCCATGGTGGACAGACGGTATGAGCCAGAAAGAAGTAACAGGAGTGGGGGGGGGGACGGAGATGAGCAAAAAAACAAAAGGCAGATGTCACGTGGGTCCAGAGTCGCTGATAGATGTGATGTGCAGTGCGATGCGCAGGCAGTGGTTCAGGTAGAAAAGGCTTCCCTTTGTAATGCAGATGACAACGCAATCAGCCTCGCTTTGTCTCGCCCGATGGGCTCTGCTCCCAGGGACATTGAAAGCCAGACACTAATCCGGTGGGTTTGTGTTCCGCGGGCACGCTCATAAAGGCAGTGTCACAGTACCTGGGGTGTGTGTGGATGAGGGTCTCTGAAACAGGGTCTGACCTCTCTCAGGGTACAGTCTCCCTCCTCCCTCTCGTTCTATCTCATGTAGCTTAGTAGCTAGGTTTGCTTGGCTAACTACATGCCAAATTATGTATGAATATTGATGTGACAGACAGAGAGTGGGTCAATGTTCCACTCATCTCTGCTGTTAAGAGTTAACTCAGTCACTACAAAGACAAACAGAACAGTGACAAATACGTGATTCTACGAAATGGACGAGACCAACATATGTGAGTGAAGGCGACTGCTAACGAATTCACAGTGAAATGTAGAGCTAGTTGTTGCAGGGCCATTTACACTGTGAATGCTTACACATTTCCTGTTATGAATAATGTCTGGAAATATATTTTGCTGTCCCCCAATGATTTCTATTCCCAACGGTTTGGGATGAATCAGGCTCCTCCTAATAAATATGACTTACCAAGAGACTGCACATTTGCCAATTAACATGTGCTAATTAAGATAGCAAGATATAAGAACACCCTTGATCTAGATTCCTGTGTGAAATATCAGAGAGGTTACACTGAGGTAAAATAAGTTTCCTCTGTAATATGCAGTATTTTTAGCATAGTTTCTACCCGGTAACAAAAGAACACCATATATTTATTTAGGCAAATTTTATTCAAAGTTGTAATTAATTAATTTATAGCATCTATCTTAAAACTTGACAGATTAATATATTTAAAAAAAAAAACAAACAAAAAAAAAAAAAAAAACAGATGGTTTCTGTCATCTTCTCTTCAGTTGGATTCTCCCTTATCTTTGTCCAAGCCTACATTTTGAAGATTAAAAGCACTCTGTAATGCTTTGTGACACCGTTATAATAGTGTTAGTCATACTCTCCTCTTTCTTGACCACACTGCTTTCCCAACCACATACTGAAACAATTATAGCCCTCCAATTCAAGAGTGCACCTATCCTTAAAGAAGTGAAAGAAAAACACATCCACAAACCCATGCCTAATTAACTTGATCCTCACTAAATATAGCATTTCCATAAAATGCATACCCAGCCTATTTTAGAAATGTATCTACTATTTTGATAGACAGGTTGCACCTAATAGATCTTTGTGTTATTTATTCTCTTTAATGATTTAGATACACTATATATTTCTGATCCTGCAAATATTAAAATATTTGATCATCCAAACTATATTATTTTGTATTGTAGTTTGCTTTTATTGTATTGTACGTAAAGTGTCTTTGAGTGCCATGAAAAGTAATATACAAACAAAATTTATTATTATTATTATTATTATTATTATTATATTTGGTGTCACAGTAAATAAAAATGCAACATTGCAATATAGCTACTGCTATAATAAATTTTAAAAATTGCACTGATTTTTTTTTTTTTTTTTACAAATTATGTGTGTGGGGGGCGGTATTTGTGCGTGCGTGTGTTTTTCTTTTTCTTTTCAAAACACCACTCCCTAACAGAGACTCAAGCAGTTTAAGGGCACCAATGAGGATGATGATCAGTCATGTGTTTTGAAACACCTGTTGACTCTGTTAGTGTTTTTTAATAGCAAATCTAAGCAGATGGCCTGAGTATTTTAGCCTCTAAAAATGTCAGTGGTAGTGTTGTATTTTTTATGCATGTTGCACAACCTTGTGCCAAAGCTAAATACACTTCATGCTTGATATGCTCATCCTCACCTCCCCACTTTATTTCCCTTAAGAATAACAAGCAGGCAGCCCACAGAAACTATCATGGTTATAAATCACACGCCCATAACCCATATACATATCAGCTAGGCTATATTTTCTTTGCATTTTCTTTAATCCTGCATTGGATTTCTTCATATTGTTTTCAAAAATGTGTTCAAAAACATGACTGGCAATTCCCCATCGAGCATTTAAGGTATGTGTCAAATCAAACTGTAAGTGGCAGGAAAGTTTGAGGACCTGGCTCTTAATACTAGATCACAGTAATCAAACATGAGAGGCTGAAAGCAGGGAAACAGCAGCAAACAATCCTGAAATAAGTCTGTGTTAGGGATGACAATATGATGGTATTTACTGTACAATAGTGGATATATGTTCAGGAGCAGATTTGTCAATGCTGTTTCCCTTAGCTTCTGTGCTATATATTCAGAGTTGGATTGTCATGTAATTTTGTTGTTTGTTTTTTTTTGTCTCGGCGTCCTCATGGGGTAACGTAATATGGGGCAGCAGGACTGGGCAGGGTGACATGAGAAAGACATTTTATGCACCTCTAAGTCACACAAGAAAAGAGAGACAAGAAAGCATGGAGGGAGGGAGTGAAATTGTCAAAATATACAGTATATTGTTAGTGTTACATCAGCTTTTTGAAATGAAAGATGAACAAATCCCCTGATATATGAGTTATATTTACATCACAATAACCGACTGAAGTCAGGCTGGTATTTATTTATTTATTGTTTAATGCACTTTATTTACTGTAACAAAAACCTGTTCAGTTTTTTTCAGTGCTCAGTTTATATTGGAACTTCAAAACAAGAGCTAAAATAACCAAATTTGATAAAGTAAGGAATTGACATGGTAACCTATTTCTAAATTAATTTTCAGAATTATAACTGTACTTGTCCATGATATGTACTGTCAACATATACCACAGTTGAAGATTTTGGATGTATATCCTATTTCTGGTCCTGGTCTCAGTTAAACAGTAAAAGCCTGAGCCAGGAGCAAAATACATTTCAACATCACAACATTTTTCCTTGCACAGCCAGCTGGGTGAAAACAACACAAAAATCCGTGTGTAGTTTTGCCGAGGTTGTCACAAGAAAAAAGCATTTTCCTGTAGATGTATTGCAGCAAAATGCTTGTTTTTTGTGTGTTTGTTTGTTTTCACAGAGGCCTAAACATCAAACGTACATTGATCAAGCATACCAGCTAGATCCCAGTGTCAATTTCAGTCAAATACAAGGACGCAATACTTTCTTAAACGAGCATATTCCTTGCTATAACAGAATCTTGGAGCAGGGGTGATACTTTGCCTTAATCTCACCCTAAAGGTAGCCATAGATGTCCCTGAAATGTGACACCCCCCTTCAAGTGAAACAACTGGTACCAGCACTAATTGAAATTTTGCATGCAAAGTGACAATGCCTAGGCCCTCGGCAGCATGGATTAGGGCTTGAATAGAGACAGATTCTTTGTGAAAGCCTACTGTGGCGGTTGGCGTGCAGGCCAGCTCCCTGCATCTGCTCATTGGGTGGACTGAGAAAACACTGAATTGTATACGGTCACTCATTTTACCTTTATCTAATCCCATTTCAGAGCCCGCCTCCGTCTGTCTTTTGTTACTCTTCAACAAAACATAGAGCTTCCATGTTACACTCACACATCCATACCTTACAAAACAATTCCGGTCAAAAACAGCTACTAAATTAACATATGAAAGCATCTTTACCAAACTTGGGAGGATTTCCAAGACATTAAGAATCCCCTGTCCTTAAAATGAACCTCGCACTCTTTGAGAGGCTGGAAGTGAAATAGTTATGCAAAAATATGTAACTCAGTAAATTCAATCACATGAAAAAAAAAAAAAAAATCAACAACATCAACTTGGCTCCTGGCAACTTGATTTTCTGAGTGGGCTCCAGTACAGTGCTTAAGGAATGCAGCACACACTGAAATGCAATCAAATCTGCAAGACATTTTTTTAAAGACTCCATGCTGTGATCTCATTCTAACCCACTTCACCATCCTCTACTGTGGTTTGTGTCCCATTGTGTTCCTTTCAAAGAAAAAGAGGAAAGAAAATGTATCAAAGAGATCTACCATCCTGCTGACCCAAACAACGACGTCCATACAAGTGTGGAGGAGTTATTGCATCATAGCAACAGCAACCCTCCCAAACAAAATGTTTGCTGTGTTTGCACTGTAAACTGTATTACCACAACAGAGGGTTGAGACAAATCGGAAAAGCCAATCGACATGTCTTGTAAATTTCAACCCCCTCCAACAATACAGGCTACTACAATTTAATAGCCAAAGATGAATCTGAGTATTTCCACTCAACAAAATGAGATGAGTGCTACAACATGAGATGAGTGTTGTTGTTAGGCTGCTTGTCAACGGAGTGCAGATGACAATAAATGGGCAAACCAATGAAGGGATAAACCCACAGTGTGTTTTCATAGACATGTTTGACATAGCTATGCTAATTTCCTTGGCAGTTCCACCTCCATTAATTTCCGAAAAGAGCCTGTCTGTTCCTGTTAACCAAAACCAATAAGACATGGCATCAGTGGCCGCTTACATTAACACTGATCAACAATTTAGAGTTGTTTCACATTCACAGAGTAAATTAAAAGCATTGGGGAAAAAATGTTTCATTGACACTGAGTAATATAGGCCATTAATAGTGCAGTTGTTGAACACGTTCACCAGCTTGGGGCACAGTAGTGTGAATAGAGATCAGTAGCCTAATACCGTAAGTAGACGTGTCATAAGCCACAAACGTCAGTGCTTTACAGTATTAGACTTTTCACAGTTTGTAGCATTAACGATATATGAAAAAGAGGTTTCTTAATGTTTCGGCTCGGTTTTAATACTCTATTCCTCTCAAGTCTGTGAGCTGATTAATTTACACTTTAACTGATTATTTCTAATCATTTAATCTAAACAAGCTTTAATGTATTTGCCTTCAAGATATCTGCCAGACTATCAATATGGGAATCATGATGCTTTAATTCTAAACCTGACAGTAGCATTATAACTTGATTCAGCAAAATACACTACAGTTATTAAACAATTGAATATAATAGTATCACTAAGTTTTGTTTTGTTTTGTTTTTTTAAGTCTAAACTCTGAGTTGAACTTAGTCCATGAACTGCACTAATCAAACCAGATCAAGAAAGTCAGATCAATATGATGTCATGGAGGTATGGGATGATGTCAATTAAACAAAAATGACAATAAGAAAAATGTAGACACCTAGCACTAAATGTGTCAAAACGATCAGCCGCAGGATTCTTTTCTGATGCATGCTGGGTTGTTTTTTTTTTTTTTTTCGGATTAGAGACTCAGTGACCTCTTTTTCAACCCTTTATTTCTCATACGTAAACCAAGCTCGCCATTTCATTGGACAACCAACTAGGATGATTCACAGAGTAAAATGGAGGGGGGCTCTACGTGATTGGTGAATGGACGAGTTGCTTTACGAATCTGAAATCTTCGATTTATTTTCAAGCAAATCTACAAGAAGGTGCACCACATATTTATATTGCACCGCACAAAATCAGCAGCAACTTCCTTAATCAAGATAAACAAGTAAACCAATACACTGAGAAGTATTTCAAAATACTGCCAAATGTTTTAAATGAGCTTGTGTTACAAAGTGTGCTTCACATTACAGTACAAAAGTAAAAACACACAGCAACTAAAGCCAACATGTTTACCCTGTTAGGAGTTACAGTAAACAAAGGGAATCTGAATACTGCACAGTGTGGAACTGGTCACGTACTGTAACTTCTATTTGATTTGTGCTCTTACACAGAACGACCAGAATAAAATCTGAAAATCATTACAAAATTGTTCAAATATATATTTTTAATAAATATGTAAAACATTATTTTTAATCTATTTTTCTTTTATTTACTATACCGGCCATAAATCCAGTACATTTATAATCAACATAACTGAAAAGTAATAAATAAAATTAGAAGAGAAAAATATCAGACAATCTTTTCGAATAAAATACCATTTATTAATTCAAGGAAATATAATTAGTGTATTCTTGGTGTTGGCACTAAGCCTGGATTGAATGTATAATTTAGCAAAATAATAATTAAGTTCTGATTAATGTACAAGCACATTAATCAGATTACAATTCACAAATATTATATGACCTGTTAGAATTTATTTATTTAGTTAGTTTTTACTCACCATTTTTATCACTTTTCATAGGATGTGTTCAATCACTCTTTAATGTCATGTCTGGCATATTGACAAATAAAAACGTACACTTTAAACAAACAATTTTGCTTTAAAAGGACTAGATTTTCGTCTTGTTTTCTTTATTGTTGTTGTTTTATCCTGTGTGGCTGAGTTTGTACATAGTTTCCTAGCTCCACTTGTAATTATGAGGTTTAGTTAAAGTGACCACAGGAAGAAGCCACGTTTGTTTTGTGACAAGCATACTCAAAATAGACTCAATGAATGAACAGACTGACACTTGGCTCCTATCACATCACAGACCAAAGGCCAGCGAAACTAAAATTTGTACAGTATATCTATTTTATGGTGTGATTCAACCTGCTAGTTTACAAGGAGGGTAAATGCAAAGAGGTTTTATAATAATTCAAAGAGAGCACAGGTCAATCAGCCTGTGTCAGTGTCAGGTATGTTATTACTATTATTATTATTATCCAGCCTAGAGGGCTCAGGTATGAAAACTATTCAAGTATACTTATAGCTTCTATAGTAAACACTTATTATTGAATATTTATCCATTCAACCTGTTTCTTTGTGCGCTGAGCCACGCTGTCTGATGCCCATTACAAATCTGGATCCTTTTTTTTTTTTCTGTTTTTTAACAATGATCCCAATTGATCACAGTGGGATAAATTAGAGCATCTTCATCATTAAGTTACGAACGAAAACACATATATATATAATATATAATAATATATATATATATATTATTAAACCGGTCTCATTTGCATTGTCGTCTGTAATTCATCACCGGCTGTTTGACAACTAAACAGGGACCCGGTGACACACCTCCACGGACGTACTGCGAAATGTGAACTGAAATGTATCGTTTCTCTAACCTATCTTAACGCAAAATACGTAATTTATTCCGTAATTAACGGCTAACAGCAAAGGTAGGGTACCTGCAGGGATGCGCGAGCGTGTTTTTGTGCCTCCCCACCATCACCGCGTGCTATTTTCACATGAGCTATCAAGCTATTTTCCAGCAACGTACACATTTTTTTTTTTGCTATTTGACAGTAAGGATGTATTAAATAAATAAAGTGCCTTGTTTTTGCCGTTAGCTTCCGAAATACGTGAAGCAGACGTCCATTCAGGCGCTTTGTTTGAAACTCAACGCCGGCAGAAGGATGCGGCTTGAACCGTAGTGATGAAAAATATTAGCTTACCTTCAACAGCTATTACGGCCGGTATGGTCCATAATATCCATAGAATATCCATTATCGGTCACTTCAAGGGCCCAGACATTCAAAGAAAATACGTCCTGAAAGCCATTGACAGTAAGGGCAGAGAAGGGACAGCCGGTCCTCCACCTCCTACAGAGCGATTCCAGATAGCGCAGAAAACCAACTCAAATCTGGACCAAGTTTGGGCGAAACCAAAAAAAACACAGACAGAGGGGGGGCTCCGCGTAAACACACAAACACAGTTCCGGAAAGTACAGCTAGAATAGTCCAGATAATTACCGACAGTGTAAACAGAGATGGTTAAGAGTGGGAAAAGTGAGTGAAAGTTGAAAATATGCGAATTACCTACGCGGCTATTCGACGGGAGTCTCATTCAACCCCTTTTACAACAACTTGAATTTGCCCCGCTGTCAATCACCCGCACGAGGACCGTCCGCTCTGCCTTACCTAGCGATAATGAAATGTTTTGGGAGCCTGAGGGGCATCTATCAAAGATGGAGGGACCCACTCTCCACACCACTCCACCAGAAATACTAATACCGCTTATTGTTTTATCACACAAAGCTTCGGAGTGTTCGTAGGTTCCTGCCTCTCAGTTATTCAGGACTTGTGGCGCTGTAACAGGTAGAAGGAGGACGGCAGAGCTATTAAAGTAAGTTCACCGTTTTCTGTCCGGTCTTTGAACGCAGCAGTCATTGTTAAAAAAAAAAAAAAAAAAAACAGAACTTTTTTTTGTTTTGTTTTTTGTTTTTATTTATTTATTTATTTATTTATTTATTTTACTTTTCACTCGATAATATGAGTATTTGATCGTTTTGAGTTTGAAATATTATATAGGGAATGACTCTAAAATATATTAGATTTTTTTCATTATTATATACTGAGCACATGCACGATCGTATTTTTCACAATTTTTACCCTAAAGATTATCCTAAATTAGTTTCTGGATTAAAATTTATGTAGAATCAGTTAAGACTTACTGTACTTATTTTAATTCAATTATTTAGAGTACTCAAACAGTAATATTATTATGGATGCAAGTAAAACGCTACTGTTCGCTTCAGATCTATCCAGATTTCAGACAGATTTTTATTTATACCTCATGGACAAAACATTTACTGGTTCACAGTCCATTATTTAATCTCACGAGACAAAACAGCCAACCAGATGTACAACGCTGCCCTTATAGTTTTTTGTTTGTTTGTTTGTTTGTTTTTTTACCTCTTTTCATGAATTAATTGTGACAATGTAATTTCTTCGTGATAGGTGTTACTGGAACTCAGTATTTAATCATTGCAGCAGCTCAAAGGTGATTATTGATGTATATAAAAAAAAAGAGGAATATGTCTGAAAACAAATTCTTCCAACTTTGTGGGCAATAGTGTTGCATACATTGGATATATAGCATATAAGGGCTATGGATATGCCTATATAATCTACTTATGATTAATTAATTAAATTATTTTGAATACTCAGCCATTCATTTTGTTGCGATTTCACTAAAACACATCTCTTCTCTTTAGTCCAGTTCACACAACTTTTTTTAACACCCACCCCCCCTCACACATACACACACACCCCATGGGCATTTTTTTCCCTTTGCATTTTCATCGTCTGTTTCATTCTCACTACACTAGACAGCAACTAACCCGATGTAGATAAAATAACAGACAGAACATATGTAAAGGAACAGGACAGGTTTCAATAAATAAAGCAATAACTAACATATATGTATTCCTTTTTTACAAATACACATTTGTGCTTTCCCACAGAATTAATATGACTTCAACGCTGCTGTGTAGACTATGGTACTGTATATATAGTGATAAATTAGAACAACCATTTTGCCTTGTTTTATAGTATATTTGTATTGCTTGGTTGTTTTTAATCAGACAGTAATGGTCTCATTTGTTAGTAATAATACTATGAATTAAAAACTAGCTTGCATCTGATAAATATTTGATAAGCCCTGCATAAATTGTTTATTCTTTGGTTTTCCAGAAGAAGTGGAGCTTTAGTTTTGTATGAGATTCAGAACTTTCTGTTTTCTCTTAACTTTGGCAAGACTGCAGGCCATTAAGGCAAACACAAGGGATCTGGCCGAGGTTACAGTGTTCTCTAAAGTAGAGTTTGAAAAATAAAAAAGGCTCCAGTAAAGGTGAGCACTAAAGGTTTTATATCCAGGGGGACTGTCATCCTGGAAATAAATGCACAGGGTAGTCAATAAGTATCAGCCACATTGATTCATTTTCTGCAGTGAACAGTTCAGAGATTTGGATTTGCAAGACTGCAACATGCTGAATCTCATATTAATTTGATTAGTCAAGCTGCGGTTTCATGGGAAATGCAGTTAAATCTTGAATTAATTTAAATGTATTCTACTAACTGGAGTCTGACGAGTTTACAGTGAGACTTGCATCACATGAAAGGCATCATGTGATTTCACAGGCCCACTTGTCAATTAGGTAGATCTGAACAGCAGTTATTTTCCAATAACACAGCCAGAGAACCAAAGCCAAAGTTAAATGTAACTTCCTCCAGATTCAAAACTTTCCTTCCTGTGCACATGAATCATCATAAAAATATAATCAGCTGATGTAATGCTGGCTCAATATACATCCAAATATGTCGCAATTAATCTTCAGAAATTAGTCCCATAGAGCTGTGTTTGCACTAAGTTGATTTAAGTTGGCACAATGGACTCAATAGCACTACTTGCAATCAATTACCAACAATCAATTAAAAATGCTCTGTGTGCAACAAATATGTATATTCATATTCGTACATATTTCACTTTTATTTTTTGTTTTGTTTTGTTTTCTTAATAGGATTACTTCTTCCCAAGCTAGTCCAAGTTGCCAATAGTGGTTGGCATAAAATGGCATCTGATTTTATTCTGACCATTGCAAGGATCTTTCTTTCTTTCTTGTCTTTTTTTTTTTTTTTTTTTTTTTTTTTATAAAATATAAGTGTAATAAATAACGATTTCCAGCTCCTGAAAGTTCTGGTAAAATAGGAGCATAGCATGGTGAGTGAAAAGTGAGGATAAAAATACAGATTGGTTTTAATATGATGTGATGACAAGCAGAAAAATGCCATACGTGTACAATGAAGCAGCTGCAAAAATTACAGCTATGCCCAAAATATTATAGATGATACATAGTGCAGCAATACAATTACTCAGTGTAAAAACATTAAATTCTTTAACACTGAAGGCCAGACTTAGAGGCAGACATACAGCTGTGCTCCTCAGGATTTATAGTATATAAGAAACAGGTAAAAACACACGGGAGACATGCCCCCTGGGTATAGTGCGTCAGGAGATCTGGCTAAGACACAAGAATTTCCAATAAATTATTTGTCATCAAACATTCCTTGCTTATTATGTGGCGCACCGATGCAGCCCTGCAGCAGGACTCTCATGGGTTAAATGAGCCGAGCTGATTTATTTGCCTCCACTGAGTTTGACTGTATTGATTCCAGGTCACTTGACTGGCTGACTTCAGATCGTGTTCAGGTGACTACTACAACACAGATGGAACAAAAAGGCAAGCAGTAAGACGGCAGCAGCTTTGCCGGACTCTAATGAGTTCCATACAAGCCTAGTATTGAGTTGAGCCAGAAGAGACCTGAGAGATGTTGAAGAAATGATATTAATACTCCTCTAATATTGCCCTCAGAGATATTTCAGCCATGCTGGCTGCATGCATAGTAATAAAATATATGTAATGTAAAACAGAGAGGTCTGAATGTGGCATAAATCCTCTCATGTTCGTCCAACTAAAGCAGAGCCTCCAGCGTCCTGCAAACTATCCTGTACGCTAACAGTCTTATGGTATATGCGTTTTTAGCCCATGTGAAAATCCTCATAATAAATGCAACACATTAGCTCCTATAATACTCCATACAACGTGCACAGTGGGGAAACTGATTTTAGCTTAGATGTGCTTGAAAAATGTCTTCCAGCAGCTCAGTGTGGGGGTTATTTGGACCAGCTGCATGCTGTGATATAAAGATACTGCTCAGCAGCATCAGAGCCATTAGTTATTTAGTGTTTTTTTTTTTTACTCTTTTATTTGATTTTTTTTTCTCCCTTTTGTACTTGTCTTACATTCTTTTCATCTTACGGCGTTTCTATTTTCAACAAATGTAAAATATATAATAAATTAACAGACATATTGCGTCCATGTTAGAGATGAAATAGATTAATTGTTCAGTAAGTTATATAAAATGTGTGCAATTTACTGCGTAAAATACAAGGTAATCATTTTCCCCTTGAATGAATGAATTAGTTGTGCTTTATTAATTCACAGGATATATTACAAAATACACACGTGTTGTTCTGTCACTGTTAACATACAAACAGATTTTTAAGAATATATTTGGTTCATTTTAATTGTCTCTTTAAGACATTTACAATAATGGCAAACCTTATCAGAAATATTAATTTGGATCACAAAAAAACACCAAAAAAACCAAAAAAACAGCAATCATTAAAAACTAATTCTAAATATATAGGTATTATTTGCATTCTTAATTTTTAAATATGTTGGGTTTTTTTACATTTATTTTTTTGTTATTTTATTAAAGCTCAAAATATTTAATCGATGTAGTCACTTTGATTTTATTTATTTAAATCCAAGTAATTTGAACCTGAACAAATTCTATAATTTAAAATATTATAATAAAATTCAAATAACTCTTGGAAATGAATCGTATATTGTGCATTTTATATATTTTTTAACATTTGTTTATTCTAAATTACTATAAATGTGAATACAGAGGAAAATAAAGACAGAGACAAACATTTGAATGCATTCTATATAGTACTACATGTGCATCAGGATTTTAACATGTTTTCCTTTATAACATTATTAAAACTATGGTATCTTTAGTATTTTTCTTGTGCAGAGCTGTGCAATATGTCATTTCATCAACAGTGCCACCCAGAGTTGAAAAGCTGAACTCCCATCATCAGAAAGATTATTGTAAAAACTGACAAATGACAACACAAAGCTTTGATTGTTTACAGCAACACTCTGCCCGAGCTTATGTCAAGGTCTACTGATTTTATTAAAGCTAATTTACAAACCAGTATATACTGTAAATTAGTTTTGGCATTTTGACAGATGAGAACTGGTGTTTTGGAGCAAATTAAATTTACATAATAATTAAAATAAATGAATGTTCCTACAGCAAGGACACAGTTTATTGTGCTTATTGAGACTGAGAATATTTGCAATTGTATTGGGGAAATAAAAGAAGAAGGTTGTTATTCAGGAGAGAATCCGTTGCAGATTTAATGTCTTTTTAGAACATGATATACCTTCTGACCGGCAGATGATCTACTCACATTCATTCACTTTAAAATGCATTTGAATTAATAAAAACGCGGCCTGTCCATCCCTGAACTCCCTGGTGGTAATTATCTTTATTCTTCTGTGGGACAAAGAAACGGACTTTGTGAGAGTGAGAATGAGGCAGTTCACAAACCGGTTTTATCCTTTAGTATATTTAGTTTGTACTTAACAAGTTGAGGAAAGAAAAAAAAAAAAAAAAACGGGGCCGCTTCAGGCTGGAATCGATTTCACCTTGAGCCTTAAAGGGCTTACGGTAAAGTATTGCACCCAGTGTGGGTGAAATGGCCTCTCTGTAAAAGTTGTGATCCCTGACCCTGTGCTGGGTGAGCTCGGCGGACTCCTCTAATCTACACAGACCTTTTGCATGTGGATTAACCTCAGGCTGAGTGCACGTTTTCGCAGCGGCCTCGGCTGGATTGAAGTCTGACAATTAAACGAAGCAAGGTTTTACTTTTTATTTATTTGCTTTAGCAGAAGGAGCCACCCCTGTTGTTATGTATAATCTCTTCCTCTAAATTAAAAGGACCTGCAGTGGATAAAAACAAACACATGATTAGCTGTTTCGTATTCAGTGGAAGTGAAAAAAAAACCAAAAAAAAAAAACATGGCTCTCTGTGCTTATCTTTCATGAATAGTTTGCTCCACCCAGCCACCACCTTCCCAGCATATTGGTTTACCCCTGCCAAAAATTTAATTCAATCCTGCTAAGTTGCTACAGCTTTAATTAAATAGACCAAAAGCCTTGGCAGGATTTAATTTACTTTCTTGTTAAGTGAACTTTACAGACACTGTAGAACTTTCACTAGTGTACTGCAGAGACCTGAAACGGGATCCCAGCTCTGAAACCGCTCCCTTTCTCTAATTAAATCACTTAACATGGGTTTCCCCTGACAAATGAGGTAAGGTGAGGCCTGGAATCAGTGTCTTCTCTGGTTTACGGCGGGCCACTGGCTTTCACGATACTTAAAAAGAAATGTGTTTGCATGGAGTACGCCTGTCTGAGGGAGGACAACGCGTCTTATCATCATAATAAATCTAAGTACCATTGCCATAAAACACAGGCCCAGTAAAATGCGTTTCAGCTGACAGTCATGACGAAATGAATGCCTTGATAAAATGGCAGTCATCAATCACGGCTTGGGTTTTGGATGCTAACATCATCTACTAATTGATATGAACTGTTCGCATAAATCAGTCGCAGAGTGTTGATGTGCCATGAGCTGTTGTCGCTGGGTTTGCTTTTGGAAAACCAAAGTTATATATTTTCCCATAATTCATATTGAGCTGCAGTTTACACATGTACACGTCAGTCTAAGGCTCCAACGGGGGATTTTTGGTAAAAGGCTACATTACAATATGGTAGGTGGAAATAGTTTTCTTCATTTTAAGATGTTTATTTCGACACGGAAACTGTTTAATTTAAGTTAAGTTCTATTTTTAGGACTATGGAGTTAAGCTTTAATTGAAGCAAAAGTAATGTGTTGTGTTTTATAATGTGAGAAGGGGCGGATGAATTAAAGTTTTCTTTTTCTGACTCCCTTTTGAGCTGTTCATATTAAACTTATTTTGTTATTATTAGTGTGGATGGCAATGGCTGTAACGTCGTGATTATCTTTATTTATTAACCCTTTAACCCCTGATGCGTCAGCGCTGATGTGTTCCGAATGGATGGTTTGGTTTAAATATTCAGAAAAATTCAACCATCTTTTACTGAGTTTTGTTGATGGAACTGATGTATGGAGATAAACAGGTGTCAAAAAGAAACTGATTTAGAAAAAGACTAAACAAAGCTGCTGGAACCAAATTACAATACTAGTTCTTTCTTTATTTCTATTTCTTTACTTACTTAATTTTATTTATTTATTTATTTTTAAATCTAGTTATTATTTTATTATATTATTATTTTTTTTTAGTCATTAGTTTTCATGGATTTTGTTGCTCATTTTGTTTATTTTTCTACATTTTGTTTTTTATTTTATTTTCCCTTCACTTTTCTTCCATTTGTGTCTTACTTTGTTCATGTTACTTATTGTTTTGTTGGTTTATTATTCATTTTCACTGATCACTTTGACTATTTTTGTTCATTTTGTTGCCTTTTTTTTTTTTTTCTTTTACTGTGGAACATCTCAGGAGTTGAAGGGTTAAAAATTGGAATCATTTGACAGCCCTAATTTAAAGTTGAGTTACAGAAATACATGCACTTTTTCAGGATATGCCAATTTTTTTATAGATGTTAAACCTATGGGAGCCGTAGTTGTTTTTACAGACAGTACATTGTTTGTATAACTGACTGTTTTTCTTCTCTTGCAGATTAAAACGTGTTGTGCGGTCTTCCTTCGGGTCATCACTCATTCAAATAAAACTTAATAACAGATTCATCATCTTGTGCTCTGTGTGGTTCCCTACCTGCTGGGGTAAATAAATATACACAACCATTTGTTTTCAAATTCAGGCTGAATGTGTTCAAGCGTTGAAATGAAAGTGTCCAAAGTAAAACTCAACAAACGGTCCAATAAACTGACCCATGTGACTCACAAACAGCTGGTCTTGTCTCCTCTTTCTCCCCTTTAGTTAATTAGAAATAAATGTAACTTTCTATTATCAACACTGGCATTTACAGCTGCAGTAAAGAAAAGGAATGAAAGGAGGGGGAAAAAAAACAGAAAAGACTGCATTTTTAAAAATTAACCCTCAGGTCTGCGGTTCAGAAAGGCCCTTAGTAACCATCAAGTGTACGTCAAATGCACACTTGTGGAATAATGTCTAGGAAGAATGAAACGGTTAGTTTTTAACTCTTTCATATTTTTGTCTTTCATCAATTTGAGCTGTAAATTATGACGGCGTAGTAGGGCCACATAAGAAAATAAAAAGAGAATAAAGTCATTAGATAATGAGAAAACAGTTGGAATTTTAAAAAAACTTTATTTAACAAGAATAAACTCATATTTCGTGAATAAAGTTGTGATATTTGGAGAATAAAGTCATTATATAATAAGAATAAAGTCATATTTGGAGAATATTTTTATAATTGACTTTTATCTCATGACTTTGGATTTTTATCTCATGCTTTTTTTCCCTCATGACTTTTTTTTTAATCAAGATTTTTTTTTATCTAAACTAGTGCAGAGCCCGTAGTACATGTGTCAGAGTACGTTTCGACAGTGACGAATATGCAATTTCATAATGTTTCGACAGCAACGTTCCATTGAGAGTTGCAATGCAACGTTAGTTTTCCTGATGTATGTATGTATTCTATGTATGGTCTGTAAATAGCTCAATTCAACTCAGGATTACAGAGCAACAGGTCTGTCTGTGCACTCATGCAGCCG
>JAPTYR010000025.1:6594248-6608074 GCA_029814505.1 Siphamia roseigaster | reverse complement strand
TGCTGAGCTTTTGTTCTATTTCTGTGGCTTTGTTTTGGTGACTGGCCTTGGCCAGGCGCTCACCCAGCTGGTGCAGGTGCAGCTTATTCTCTTCAGCCATGGTGATCTCCTCCTGGTAGTCCTGAGGAACAATGACATACAAGCAAGGAGAAATGACAGTGAACATCAGATGACAGTTGGCTGTGGAAATGTCACCAGTGGATCATTGTCACAGGTGTCATCCTATCACAGTTCCACAGTTGAATTCACTGAACTCCTGAGAGCCCGAAACCTGACCCGAAACCACCCAATATTTTCTAATGTTAGTCAAAGCATCTGCATGACTAGGTGTTTGATTTGATTCAACAGTGGAACCCCATGGAAGTGACTGGAACACCTGAGGATGATTATTTAGGTGGGTCAGATTATACTTTTGACAATATAATGTTGTCTTTTTAAATGTGACAAATTGAATACACTTTCAGACATGTAGTTTTTAGCATCAAAATCAAGTAGTATTTTTGTCTGAGGAGTGGCTTATGGTGTAAAAAGTTGAATGAGTTGTAACATGTTTCTATAAGTGGTATTTTAAAAAGGTTGATAAAAGAGTTGATAAATGTCTGCAGATGGACTTTTCATATTGGTGTTGACTTTGGCTTGATCTGACCCATATGTGACTCAGATTTCATGAATCTGATCCACTTTCACATTTGGTCCCAAATTGGATCCAGATCTTATCTTGAACAGCCTCCATCTGTACAGACGGATTTATTCTGATGACTTTTATGACACTGCTTATGTTAGGGTTATATGTAATGTGTACAGCAGTAATATCCAATTTCACTGTCTGGATTACCACTTTTCTGAGGAAAACAATATCAACAGTGCCTTTTAATTTTTTTATTCTAATTTTAGAACCATGGCCACCTCACACTGGAATCTGGTGTTAGCCAAAGATGAACCCAAAGACACCTGACACATTCACAAAACAAACATTTAGATTAGTTTCAGTAAAATACCCATTACCCCAACAAATACAATATTAGCTATGAAAGCAAAATGTGATCACGTCTAGAAACACCATCATGACAAAGTAATAGTAATGGACAGAAATGTTGGAATCTCTTCCCTCTTACCTTTCGCAGTTTGTCAATCATCTCCTCAATGCTGATGTCTACATTCTGGGAAACTTTGCTCTCCATGTTAGTCAGCCATTGGCACAGTTCCTTGTATTTCTCACTAAACACAGTCCACTCATTCAGTTTGTCATTCACCTGCTGCCTCCGCAGTGAGAGCTGCAAAGTAAAAATAATACATACACTTTATAGATAGATATGACATTAAACACTCCCATGACTGTTTAAGTCTACGGCAGTAAACTGATGTCAACGGCTGTAAAAGGAAGCAGGGCTCACAGATCACTGACTGTTTCCTGTCTACAGGTCTGATCTGTTTCCTGTCTACAGGTCTGATCTGTTTCATACAGGATATAAAAACCCAGAACATTCACATGTTCTTTGCTTTAAACTATTATGTTCTTTGGAACGGTAGCTTTACTCTGATGAAGGCACTGATGCAGCATGCTTGGTTAAAATTCAAGTACAACTTTAAAATCCCAGTAAAATCTTCTGCAAACCGTAAAGTAAAGCATAAATCAACCATAATAACCAGAACTACAGCCCTTCCACATGGAACTGTATGTCTGGTACTTAATATTATTATTGTCATCCATATAAATTGAATTAAAGTAGAAGAGCTTTGGTTTTGACTGGTTTGCTCAACACCACCATCATTTGGATTTTCGGGAATTTACAGCCAAAACTAGTGCACCAAATAAATTCACCTGGTGTGATAGAGTTACTAACTAAAATGTTTAGATCAAAATTCAGTCTATATCCTTTTCAGTAAACACTTATAAGAAGAGTATAATATGAATGTTGTTTCTTTGGATCTTTATGCTTGTTTTGGCACATTTCAGGACAGGCTGAGACTTCTCAGGACAGCCTCAGACTTCTCAGCTTAGAAAAGGGTTAGGGTTACCCTAATGCTAACCCTAACCTTAGAAAAGTAATGACATGATGTAATGACTTAGACTATTTTAATTAGTAATCAGTTAAGTTACATTAGCTATTTGAATGAAACACACTGCCCTGTGGGGTGATTGAAAATGACTGATGGAAGCAAATATGACTGACTTTTTTTTTTTTTAATCAAGAGGATTCCACAAATGAAAACAGCCTATCTTTGGTTCTCTACCAACGTATCTACTGAAACTAATTCAGTCAAGGTGGCTAATGTCATGTGAACTGGCTTTGTGAGGTCATGGAACTGAGTTCAGTGAAAATATGAACTTTTGTATTTTCTTTGGCCAAAAGGACATATTAGGCTAAGCTAAATGTTTTGTGAGTTGTTCCACAGAAATACTCAGGTGGTCCATCTAAACCATTCTATGGAACAGAAATCACTAATGAAGGCCAAGCGCTTCCATTTCAAAAACAACCTTCCCAAATGTTGGTGTCATGGCTGTAATATTTATGATCACCCTTTCATTCCTAAAGGTGTCAGCAGGGCCAGCCCCCCATTAGGCAACATAGGCAAATGCTAAGGGTGCTGCGGCCACTAGGGGGCGACGAGCGAGGGATAAAATGTACCACTGTCGGCTTAATGTTTCTAAAATATCACCATAATGAACAGAATGACAGTAAATCAGCACTAAAACCAATATATAATGCCTCACCCCCCCCTGCATTTTTAATGAGTTAAAGTTGTTATACTTGTCATTAAAAAATACTGCGTTGCCCTTTAAAGAAATTCTACGCTGTCGCTTTAACCAGGAGGCAGTAAAGATGATGCCATGATTGTTTTCCTGTTGCAGAAAGAATATTAAATGTCAGAGTGTCATTGACTATTAGCATGTCTCATAATACCATTGGAATACTCCTGTGTTTTTCACTGATTTTTCACTTTCCTCCCCAGAAAGATAAATAAATAAATTCCCATTATTCCCAGTAAATAACATTCCACTTAAACACTTATGATCATGCTCATGGCTAACAAGCTAGCTAGCATCAGCGTTCGTGTGCGTCTTCAAGTATGGCTTCAGACCAGGAACTGGGTGTCCGGGGTCAGGGTTAGGGTTACGGTCAGGGTTAGTGTCTGGGGCTACAACCACAGCGGAGTCAATCTACCAGCAGTGATGCATTTGCGTCCTGGAAACTTAAGCATTTTTTACACTAAAAAATGAGAGGGATGAGTGAAACTTCATGCACTGCAGTGCAATCTTTGTCTGCCAGCAGCCAACATATTATCTGCATCCAAAGACTCGACCTCCAATCTGAAGAAACACCTTAAAGTAAGTTATCTTTATTAACTGTGTCCAACGCGTCTAGTTTTGCTTTTTGCGCATTATTTTAAAATGTCACGTTGTGTTTATATGCGGTCATTTCTCACAGTCACTGTTGATATTTGTGTTAGCTGAAATAAACGTGACGTTAGCTTGTTGTGATAGTTTTCGGTAAATGTGGGTTCAGTAAACGCTCTCCACTTGGAGTGCAATGAACGTCAGTTCACAATAGTTTGTGTTTTGTTATACAAAACAATACCTTTATTTCACTGCATCCCTCTGTGTAATGACAATAAAGTCCTCTATTCTATTTGACTTTTTGACTTGTCTATTTGTTTTCATCTAGAAAGCTGATTACTACTCTTCATTTCATATTCGTATAACGTGAAAAGTATATGTAGTAAAATATTAACTAATGAACTGTCTATATCTATGTTATCACTATTTTTAGAGCACTTTTTTGTGATCAATTATTTGATTTTTTGCAAACAAGGACAAGTTTTAGTGCACTTGTATGCATTATTTTTTGTCTCTGAACTTTTATAACATAATCACTAAAACTGGCACTCTGTTTTTGTTGTTTGACTTTACTTAAACCACTTTGAAGAGTTTCTTACTTACATTAAATTTTGTGGTAAAGCTTTTATATATTCTTGTGAAATAAAAAGGCAAGCAAAAATGCAGATTTTTGTTTTAAGCACTTAAATGTTTAAAAAAAAATGGTGCTATGTTCAAGCACTTTATCACTTTATTACAGAAACTGAAATCTAATCTGTTGGACATTTTAACAAATAAAGAAACAAAAATAATTAAATTGTATTTTGTGTGTGTGTGTGTGTGTGTGTATTTTTTTTTTTTTTCTACCAGACAATCAATAATGTTTAGCATTACTATGCCCTCTGTTTTGTTGCAGGAACAGCTACCAAAGCATAACGTGACATTTTCACCTCCTTCGTAGGTTTTGAAAGGATGTATTCTAAGTATTTAGAATACAGTACCAAGATTAGCCAATGGAACGGAGTATGTTACAGAATGCATTTTAAAGCAGGTATTCAGTATTCTGTAACTAAATACATTTTAAAAATATTCTCCCCAACACTGCTTATAAGCTAGTCAATAAATAGTTAGCATTAACTGCATCAGTTTGAGAAGATTGATGATGACTGACATCAGCATGTTGTTTAAATGACTGACTTCCTGTTGAGTGCACGCTGGCGCGTTGATGGCTGCCGCTGCTCACCAGCAACGTTTAATCTACGTTTGATTTTAGTATTTTAATTAAGTAGTTTTCGACTCAAGATGCGTTTTTTCAAAGTTTGTTCCTGGCTGGTACTGACCTGGATTGTGGCATCCCTCCTCTACCATCCTGCATCTGGTCTCATCCAGTACACTGCTGCAGAGCTACTCCTGTTCCGTGGTCACCTGTCTCCTCCTCTGCCAAGCCTACAACTCCATCCCGACTTCGTTCGGCAGTCTCGTCGAAGATATATCCATCGTGCCTCCCGTTGGAAATTCCACTTCACTAACTCCGGTTCCATTAAATCACTCTGGTCCACTTCTTGGCGTCCCCGCAGACCGGCTAGTCGGGCCTCATATGCTGCGTTAGCCACCCCGGCTAGATCAACAGGTAACGCCCCCCGTCAGACAACACATCTCCACCGTCAACTTTGGTCTTCTGAATGTTCGCTCACTCACCAACAAGGGACATCTAATCAAAGATATCATCACTGACCATAAGCTTGACTTTCTCTGTCTGACCGAAACCTGGCAACAGCCTGGCGATTTCTCTCAACTTAATGACTGCACTTCTTCTGACTTTGTTTACATCTCACATCCTCGCGGCACAGGTCGTGGTGGTGGTATCGCGATATTCCACCGCGAGACCTGGAACATCCGACCACTTTCTGTGCCCGCATTCACCTCAATGGAATCCGCTGTCTGTCAATTATCTGGCCCCACGCCCACCATTATTGCATCCGTTTACCGTCCTCCCAAGCCACACAAAGACTTTATAGATGAATTTTCTGATTTTCTCACCTACCTTTCCACTCTTTCTCCGAATGTGATTGTGTTAGGGGATTTCAATATCCACATGGACAATTGCAATCATCCATTAACCCGTGATTTCTCATCCTGTCTGGACAGCTTTGGTTTTAAGCAATTTGTTAACTTCCCCACCCATATTAAAGGACACACACTGGACTTAATTTGCTGCTCTGGCCTTTCCCCATCCAACTGTTCAGCCGATGATCTTCACATTTCAGATCATTTTCTCATCACCTTCAAGGTCACCCTCCACCACTCAGTCATCAAGACCCCCCGCCTCATTTCTTTTCGGAACATTAAGAACATTAACATTGACTCACTCTCTGCTTCCTTCAACAGCATTTCGATCCCTGACCCCCTCCCCTCCCCTGAAAAGCTGGTTACTCTTTATAACAGCGGCCTCAATAACATCTTTAACCATGCTGCTCCCATCAAAACCCGCTCTGTCACCTTTTCACAAACTGCCCCCTGGTACACTGCAGAACTCAGATCCATGAAAGCTAAAGCCCGTCAACTTGAACGCCTCTATAAAAAAACTGGTCTCACTATACATAAAGAAATGCATAAAGCCCACCTGCTTCAATACAAGGACTCCATAACCCAAACCAAATCTACATATTACTCTGCTCTGATTGACTCCAACCATGGGAATTCAAGGACACTTTTTTCTCTGTTTAACAAACTCCTCCAGCCACCTGATTCTCTACCTGCCCATCTCTACTCTGTTGACTGCTGTAATTCGATTCTTCAGTTCTTCAACGAGAAAATCCATAATATCCACCAGTGCATTCATTCTCTCCCACTGTCCTCCCATGCCTCCGACATCTTCTCCTATTCTCGACCTCTCTCTAGCTTTCTTCTCCCTGACTCCTCTGCTATCTCTGATCTTATCCGCAAATCCAAGCCCTCCACATGTCCCCTTGACCCTCTCCCTACTTCCCTTGTAAAATCATGCCTCCCCTCCCTCCTCCCCCTCCTGACTGCTATTTTTCACTCCTCTCTCACCTCCGGCACTGTTCCTTCTCTCTTTAAAGTTGCTGCTATCTCCCCCATTTTGAAAAAACCTGGCTTAGACCCTAACAACTTCAATAACCTCCGCCCCATCTCTAATCTGCCTTTCATCTCCAAAATTCTGGAAAAAATTGTCGCCTCCCAACTGCATTCTCACCTTACCCGTAACTCTCTTTATGAACATTTTCAGTCTGGTTTTCGTCCCCGCCACAGTACAGAAACGGCACTTGTGAAAATCACAAATGATTTACTCATGGCAGCTGATTGTGGTTTACTTTCCATTCTCATACTCCTCGATTTAAGTGCAGCTTTTGACACCATCTCACATTCCACTCTCCTCTCCAGACTCTCCTCTTTAGGCATCTCCCACACCCCCCTTGCCTGGTTCCATTCCTATCTCTCAGGCCGTACTCAGTTTGTCCAACTCAAATCCTTCTGTTCCCAACCCTCTGTTGTCACATCAGGTGTCCCCCAAGGCTCAGTTTTAGGCCCCCTCCTCTTCATCACTTACCTTCTCCCTCTTGGTAATATCTTCAGAAAATACAATATTAACTTTCACTGTTACGCGGATGACACCCAACTATACCTATCTGGAACACCATCTTCCACCCTCCCTCCCCCCTCCCTAACTACCTGCCTGTCTGAGATAAAGCTCTGGTTTTCATCAAATTTCCTCAAGCTGAATAGCGACAAAACTGAAGTTCTCCTGGTTGGCACAAAATCCACATTATCCAAAGCTGACAGTTTTTCTCTCTCCATAGACAGTTCCTTAGTTACCCCCTCCTCTCAGGTGAAGAGTCTGGGTGTCATCCTCGACAGTTCTTTATCCTTCCTCTCACATATTAATAGCATAACTCGATCTGCCTATTTTCACCTGCGCAATATAAACCGACTTCGGCCTTCCCTTACCCCCCACTCCACCTCCATCCTTGTAAACAGCCTTGTCACCTCCCGCCTTGATTATTGTAATTCCCTGCTTTTTGGTCTCCCCCAGAAATCCCTCCACAAACTTCAATTAGTCCAGAACTCAGCTGCACGCATCATCACCAGAACCCCCTCATTTCATCACATCACCCCTGTACTCCAACAGCTCCACTGGCTCCCTGTTAAATCCAGAGTTAACTTCAAGATCCTCCTTCTGAAACCAGAAAAAGGCCATAATATTACTGTATAGTGTTGGCTTACATTATTATTTATTTTTAGCCTTGTGTTTTATATTGTCCACTTTAAAATATTTATCAAAAAAAATTGTCAAAATTCATTACTTACATTATTTTTATTACATCATCAAAGTATTTCCTACATGTTAACAGACTAAGTAGAAATCTGAAAATACTGTCATAAAAAAATACTGAAGTAATCTCTCCAACAATGGTTTTTGGTATAGTTTCACAGGTTGTATCTTTAGTAGTTTGTTGGGAAAGACACAGTCACGATGAGTCACGGGTCTGACTGTGACACATCAAAAACAAAGCACACTCATACAGACCAGACCCTTCTTAATAGTGGTTACAAGTGGTTACATCACCATCTGCTGGACCAAACATGACATTGCAAAGCCTTTGTCTCATCAAGTCAGAAATGTGGATTACAAAACAAGCCCCTCGGGGAGAAAATATTTTATATTAATCACTGAAAATACGTCCTGTGTCTCTTTATTCCAGGTAAAAGGGAACATCTGATTGTTTCTCTCACATATCAGCATTATGGTAATTCTTTATTTAATAATAGGAGCTGTTACACAACCCATAACATGCAAAATAGTTCAGATTTTGCAATATGATAAACACAAGTACGTGTTTTTTTTGTTACCCTTATGAACTGGACAGTATATCAAAAGTTAATGGAGACATTCCCAGCCTGGATTCATGCTGTTTAGTATTTCACAACACCCCAGCACAGACAGAAAAGAAAAGAAAAGGGCTGTCCATTTTCTGATGGCTGTTTTATCCTCCTCATCCCTTTTCAGTGATCAGTCCTGGGATACAGGTCAAATGAGTCTGCAGTTTTATTTATATAGGACTCTGGTTAGTCTATAGATCATGCCCATGCCTCCCAATAAACTCCCTCAAATCCTACACATGCCTCATCTTTTGTAATCCTAAACATTTATTTACTTTTTTCCAATATGACTAGTAAACTCTCAGTGCGACATGACTTCGCTACGTCAGTGGGAGGTAGTTTACGGTAAAGGGTCATGACCATGTGACTTCGGTGATGTTTGTAAACATGCGTCAGCCACATGTGATCCAGACGATGAGGAAAGACTCTGCAGCCGGCGGACCAATCAGGAGCCGGGGGAGTGTCAGGGGCGGGGCCACCTTGTTGCGCTATGGAAAATCGTTAGAGGGATACGCTGTGATAAACGTGCGCTCCGAGATTGAAAATAGCGACATAAAGGCTGAAACGGGAAACCGATGGAGTCACTGTGGACCGAGGACCAGGCTTGGATGACCGGGAAATGGACCAGTCCGGTTTGACACGGGAGAGGGGAAAAAAAAAAAACAAGCCTGGGATATCCACGTAAGTTATTTATGTTATTATAGGGCCGGAGCGACATAATACTGCGTATGTTGCGTAGAGAATACCACTATGTAATTCAGAACCAGTGGAGTGCTGGGTGGAAAAAAAAAAAGGTAAGAATAAAGAGCCCAGCGGCGCAATTTCTTGGAAAAAAGTGTCAGAAAAATAAAGAAAAACAACAAAAGTCCTGTCATTTGGAGGCAAACAGAGAGAGGGGTGTTGTTAAGAAGACACTTTATAGTCAGGAGTGTTTCATCATCGACATGACAACAGGTAAATTCAACTGCGTCAGCGACAAGGACCGTCCAGCCACATGAAAATCCACAGGGAATTTCCGCCGCTTTGGTGAAACATAAGTTACACGACAGAGTAGTTATGCTCAGACTTTGACATTCGTCTCATTTGATGTTAAAATAAAAGTGTAAACAAAGCATGGGATTGGCGGGGATAGCGTGTGAAGGAAGAGCTTGGAATAGGATGCTGCGCAAGAGATGGATAGTGCGTAATCCTGTTGTGGGAGAGGACGATGTTACGCAGTTTGATATTGGCACGAACATGTAACACATGGCCTTAATGCTGCTGTTGTCTCATAACGGACACTTTGTTATGTTAGTTTGGTTTGTTTGTTTTTTTTTCCCCCTCCTTTATGCCAAACAGGTTTCATATGCCCGACTTTATAAACATGGTCACGTATTGAGGCAGGAGAAGCTGTTGTGTCAAAGAAGAGAAAAACAAACAAAAAAAAAAACAACTTTAAAGTGAGTAACAGACTGATGACGCAGTTTGTGTTATGTTTTAGCTTCTGCACATTATTTGCTGCGTCACTGAGGTCCCTGGAGGTCTTTAATAGTAATCTGGTTTTATAGTGCGCACTAGATGTGATGAAAACAAAGAGAGTTTCAAGCATAGGGGGTGCTACGGAGTAAAACAGCAGGGATATGTTATTGTCTCCTGTAATGGGATGTTGAGGTATTCCCCATGTCCTTTTTGATCACTATCAGTTTGTACTTTTTGTGCAGAGCCTCCATGAGTGTTTTTTTTTTAATGCAAATCTACATAAAGCCTTTAACTTTCTACAAAAAAAATGAGATGCAGTTTTCTGTGAAGTGCTGTGAGAAAGTCATTGGGTAGATTTGTCAGGCCTTAGTAAAGCTTGTAACCCACACCTGTGGGAGCACAATAGGGCTGCGTCACGCCTGATATGATGTCTCTGTTATTGTTGACACCGTAGTTGCTGGCCTCTCCTGCCTTCCTAATGACCCAGCTGAGGGTGTGGTGCCTCCTACTGTTGATCTGCCAAAGGAGGTGGGGATGAAGAGGTTCCTTCGCCCCCGCCACCCCCACTTCAGAGGTGAAAATGAGACGCACTGAGGGAACAAACACTTCCTGTCAAGTAGATTTGTTCAGTCAGTGGGTGAATCAGCAGTGGACGTCATGAGTTGCTAAACTGCTGGCAGAGAATTGGAAATAGAGAGATGGAGAGCAAAGGGGAGGGAGGGAGGGGACGGGAGAGGAGAGGAGAGGAGAGGGGAGAAAGGCGGCTTTAGAAGTTTAATTATGTGTGCTGAATAGAAACTTGACTCCTGGGGGAATCTAATTATGGTCGTTTTGAAACAAACAGGTAAAGGTCATGGGAGGAAGCACTGAAACCGTGTCAGGGCCCAGACCACCCTCTTGTGTTTGATTGCGCAATTCTGAAATGATGAGACAATAATCTGTGTGAGACTGCGTTTCGGGATGCTGGAGCAGGTCATGTTTACTGACTGTGAGCATCATGTCCTCCACAGTGGTAAATATTTATCATGATTTCAGAACATGACCGAAAAAATTATGACCCACTTTCCAAGAACAGGGAAATGCAACCTCAATAGTTTTTGGACAGTTTTTTTTTTTTTTTTTTCTTTTCGAGGGAGGGGTGTTGTCTTTTAGGTCAAACGAAGACAAGAGACCAGTATAAATAGGATAAATATACCATGTTCATGTCTGGTTTAGTCAAGTTTTCTAGGAGAAATGGAACAATAATGCTGCTATTGAGTACTAAAATGTATTTTTTGATGGATTAGAAGTACGTACGCAGATATGAGCGGTCAGACAAGTACCTTTTAAAGACTTCTGAAAAGAGGTTAGATGAATATGACTGATGTGTTTCACAGCAGGAGCCAGCATCACCTGTGCTGCACATACTAAACCTTGAGAGGAAAATGGTGTGCGACCCAGTGCCTTCTAGAACAGATCCCTCCTACACAGAGATTAGAATAGGAGGTGGCACAGAGCCCAGAGTTGACGGTGCTAAAATTAAACTCAGAGCACCCTCGGCCTCGATAGATGATGATGTATTAATAGACAAGTGTGAGGTGGCATTCATTCACAGGTTGCATTAGCAGCTAGATATACCAAACATGCAGGAAAAGAAGCAAAAATGATAAGTGTCAGTGTCGTACCTTGGGTTATGGCTGTGGTTTTGTGTCTGTGCTATAGTGATATATATGAAGTTCTATTTGCACTATTCAAAGCTGTATTTCTCAGTGAAAGGCTAAACGGAGATGTACAGTAGACGACACCGTAAATAAAATCCTGTTTTTTATGGAAAAAAAAAAACCTGCCAGCTGTGGTTGCCAGAACAATCCTGTAAAAACACACCAACCCGTAAACATATTTAAAGAGTAACATGTGGATTTGATATTTTAAACATATAGATTTAACATTGAATTTAAAAAGCCAACCCTTTGGTTACTGGATAACCTCCAGACATCCATTATTTTACATGTTAATATCTTTAATTTTTCAGTGTTTACTTATTTATTTATTTATTTATTTAAAGCAAATAGGCTGTTATTTTAACATTGTGGTCTTGCAATTTAAACGGCACCGCATTGTTTTTCAATATTAGTTTTATTTTCTAAAAACAACAGAAATACATCATTTCGACATACAAATCTGCTTTTGTTAACATACTCTTCCTGTGAAAAAAAAAAGTATATCTACATTTGATTTAACCCATAAAGACCCAGTGTGACTATTGTGTCAGTTCCCAAATGAATTTTTCCTCTCTATTTAACCTTTTATTATATAATTTATCAAAATTAATTGTACTATTATCATCTATAATTTGCTTTTTTTTCCCCCATTGAAAATCAACTATCTTCTTACATTTAATTTACTGATCATATAGGTCTTAATAAAAAATCTGAACTTAAACTTAAGGGTTATTATATCCAAAACAGAGAAAACTGGAAAAAAAAAATGACTTAATTAAGCCTATCAATAACTGCACATAACCTGAGTGTCTCTATCCACAGACATTGATCCAACTCCAAATGTTTTACCTGTGAGTCAATGTTGTAGAAGATGACTGTGATTAGACATTCAACTACAAAAAAAATATATTTAATACCAATTATTTACATGTATTGATAGGATTTAATGAATCAGAAGGTATTAAACAGTTTAGATCAGTAGATACTTTTGGGTCTTTATGAGTTAATCATTAATACAAAACATTTTTATCGTATTTTCACTTACAGGTTTTTTTTATGCTGACATTTTACAACTTTTACTCTTAATTCTAGTCATTTTTTTCTTTTTACAGTGCATAGTTTCTTGTGAATTATTGGTTATCTAAAGGGAACACCAGCTAGTTTTCCTCCCCATCTTTCTTAACCCTTATTTTCTTTCACAAAGACACCCTTCAGCCCCAGTTTGAAGGTTTGTTTATCTCTCGTTATTGAACTCATAAAGCCTCTCCTGTCATCAGGGAGACATCTGATATTTCCCAACAGGCACCCCAAGCACCAGAGGATAATGGCAAAGTGTAAATCAGCCCTTTCAAAGTGTGGGCCCTCCATCTTATTCCATCAGACGTGCTGTGGATAAGTGTTGACGTCACTTGAGTCTGTGCAAAATTGTTTGTTAGTATAAACACTGTGCAGTTTTTTTTTTCCCCCCGATGTTGAGAGGTGATTTAAAAACACATTACCTCTATGAGTTCGCCTCCCTCACTGATAAATTAGGAGTTCTAATCTGTAAGAGGATTAACCACCTACCCTGTTTACACGTGCATGCATGCACACGGCCCCGCCCCCCTCTGTTACGCACACACAGGCGGTCGGCGTTCATTGTACGTCACCTGCTCTAATGTGACCCAGCCCACTGATTCTCCCTGTGACACACTTTGTCCACTAACAGTCTGTTGATACCATCCTTTAACCCTTTAAGCACCGATGTGTCAGCGCTGATACATTCTCAATGGATGCTTTAGTTTAAATATTCACAGATTTATTTATTTATTTATTTATTTATTTTAAATATATACTCTGTTTTAGTTTTGTTGATGGAACTAATGTATGGAGATAAACAGGTGTCAAAAATAAAATGATTTAGAAAACGACTAAATTATAATAGTAGTTATAATAGTAGTTATTTCATTCTTCTTTTTTTGGTTCATTTTAGTTCATTCTTTTGCAAATCTTTTCAAGTTATGCATTATTTTGTAAATATTTAATCATTTTTTTTGCTCATTTTGTTGCTTATTTTGCTACAATTTTTTATTTTGTCATTTTTTCTTCACTTTAGTTCCATTTGCATCTTACTTTGTTCATGTTATTTATTATTTTGTTGATTTATTCTTCATTTTGTCTTGGTTTTTGTTGATCACTTTGGCTGTTTTGGTTCATTTTGTTGCTTATTACCTCCGCCAAGGAGGTTATGTTTTTGCCGGCGTTTAGCTGTCTGTCTGTCTGTTTGTTTGTTAGTCTGTGTACAAAATAACTCAAAAAGTTATGGACGGATTTCGATGAAATTTTCAGGATATCTTCGGAATGATACAAGGACCGATCGATTAGATTTTAGTGATGATCCGGAAGGAATCCTGGATTCTGGATCACTTTGAAATTTTCGTTAACATTGCGGTCAATGGGGAATAGCA
>JAPTYR010000025.1:5613961-5626308 GCA_029814505.1 Siphamia roseigaster | reverse complement strand
GACCCGCTCCACCTCCTGAGCCCAGGCTACCCAACAAATATATATTTACACCTGTTTTTTTTTGCTTCTGTCCATAATAATATACATTATATAGCCTAAATGTGTTTAAAATTAATATGTTTATATGTAACATAGTATAACAAGCTATTACATGATCAAAAATAAATAAGTTTTAGCCAAAAAAAAAAAGGCTCTGGTTTTTAATGTCTGGGGTAAACAGAATTTTTTTTTTTTTTTTTTTAATTTTAAAATGGGGCCAGGAGCCAAAAAAAAAGTTGGGAAACACTGCCTTAGTTTATGGAATATAAAAACTTTAAAAAAAATAATAAAATCTTCTAAAAACATTCCACCATAATGCATTTGATTTATTCATTTGCAGATCAGTCACACTCTCTGTTCCCATTGTTATAGTTAGAGACAGTAAAAAAACAAAAACTTTTGTCTTCATCCTTAAAATAGAACTGTTACAGTAATTTATTGTTGTAACTGATACAAAACCATATTAGAAGAAGCAGGTTATATGTAGCCAGTCAAAAAAATGACAAGTCACTATTACTCAGCTCATACGACATCGTCCTGTCATTTCTAGTTAATTATTAACTTATGGAGATTAAAAATGTAAAATGGTCTGTGTAGATGTGGCTGTATATAAATCATGGGCATTCAGTTGGACCCTGAAACTATGTCCTGTGGTGTCAGGAATTATTTATTTTCACTAGAAACATGAAAACAACTACGCTTCCATGTTAAACCCTCTGCTCTTACAAGTCCCCCAATATTTATTAAACATTTAGGATATATGATATTAGCAGGAACTCATAATTTCCCCTTCCCTCCTCCCTTCATGTAAATATGTCAATAAATCATGTAAATATGTCCTGTTTGCATGTGGGAAGAAGGACATGTGATGTAGAAGGAAATGCAGGACACATTTCTGTTGAGTCACTGTGTAAGGGTAAGTAAACACTGCCTACAACACAAAGCATGTTACCCTGGTAAATTAACCCCATAGAAAATAAAGATCATAGCAAACATTAGTAAACAGGTCCTGTGCACGAGAGTGAAATGTAATGAAGGCAGATCAGGAGTACTGACGTAAAAGTAAATTATTACAAACTAAGTATATAAAATTACAAATGCTTAAAAGGTATACCAGTATATATGTAACCAGGGCAAGGATCTCTAAACTATAAAATTGTAACACACATTAGAATCAGAATTCTTTATTTGTCACATGTGGATGTGCATCCACAGTGAAATGAAAAAAGACCACACTCCTTGAGAACTGTGCAAAAACGCAATAAAATGTACAAATCTACAAGAAAATATGATAAAAATAGAGTAGTAATAGAATAAAAATATAAAATAAAAATATAACCTTAAACCTTGCATGCAAATAACATGCAAATAAACAAAAAAAAGGCAAACCAATAGTACCATGCCACTTTAGGCTAAACTGGTGGTCTTTTTTACCTGTGCACTATGGTTTTATTTTCTTATATATATTTAAATTATATTTGATTGGCTTGTTTTATCCTGGATGTTACTTGTGTTTCAGATGGAAAGCACTTTGGTCTTCTTTTATATTGTTGCAAAGTACTATATAGATAAACATTGATTGGTTGATTGATTGATTGATTAAAACAAACAAACAAAAAAAAGAACCAGTAACCTATAGAACAACAGCGGCCCACCTCCATCCTGGACCAGCACGCCCCAGCAAAAAACACAAACCGTCTATTTCAGGTGCCCTGCCCCCTGGTACACAGAGGACCTAACAGAGGACCTAACAGAGGACCTAACACAGAGGACCTAACAGAGGACCTAACAGAGGACCTAACACAGAGGACCTAAAGTGGATGAAAAGAATAGGACGTGCCCTGGAACGGGCTTATGCACACTCTGGGCTGATGGTGTACAGATTGTCTTACCGGGAACACCAAAAACATATGCCAAAGCACTCTCCACAGCCAGATTAGACCACCACTCCAAACTCATTAACACATCTACAAAGCCCCGCCAACACCAGCCCTGCAGTATCTACTGCGCATCACTTCCCTCACTTTTCCCCCAGGAGGTCAAGAAGATCATCAGAAAAATGCAAACCAAACACATGCACCCTGGACCCCCTTCCAACCCCTCTGTTAAGACCTCACAGTCAATCCATCAGCCTGTTAATATCCAGAATCACAAACCTGTCACTTCAAACTGGCCATGTTCCACCCTCCTTAAAAACAGCTCTCATCAGGGGCCATCTTAAAAAAACCCCACCTTAGGCCCTTCAGTCTTGTCAAACTACAGGCCCGTCTCCAACCTTCCGTTCATATCCAAAGTATTGGAAAAAAGTAGTCTCCGCTCAACTTCACAATCACCTCAAGAAACATAACCTGTATGACAAATTCCAATCTGGTTTCCATCTGTATGTATAATGTATAATTCAAAATTGAGTGCCAACAGGAAAACCACATTGGCTGCACCCACCGTGTTTACAGAAAGTTAAGTAGATGACATATATTTAGTGTTCGCACTACAATATGTGACATTATCACAATTATGTTTCTGAAAATTCAGTTCAATATTTTAAACAATCCCATTGAAAATGCAATAGTAGGTGGAGTTGTAAAGGCATAAAACTGTCAAAGCGTAATAATGGCCTCAGACAATATTATGCTTTTATGGCATATGGTATTACACATTATTAAAATGTCACTTTAACTAATGAAAGTAGAAAGGTTTATTTGGTTAAAGCTGGGTCGGGGTAAACATGACAAATTCTTGGGGCCCAACATTTGTCTGAGGACCCATAGAGCAGAGGAGGGGGTCCAGTGGATACAGGATAAATGTTGTGAAAACTTCATGTAATATCTTCTGTATAAGAGAAGCATAGAAATCAAAAATCCAACATTGAAAGCATGTTAAGTTTCAGTTTTGTTTTCATGCTAGCAAAAGTGACATTTTATTTGGACCACACCCCCACCCTGCCCCCACAAACCAAAGATGGACAAGATACTACATTTCATGTTTAGTTTACATGTCCCATGGTAAATGTAATGCATATTAAAGACACACCAGTATATCAGCTGGTTGACATATCAGGCCAATATAATTACGTTTTTTCCTTGTATCGGTATTGGCCAATTGCTTTGGCCAATAGACTCCGTTTTCCCAGCCATGATTTACTGACAGGCAAAATTCACAGCATCACCACTTTCTTGGAGATACTGCTGTCCACACTGAAGAAAATAATTTTTTGGTGTAGTACTATTTATTAGGTCACCTTCCATATTTTTTTATTGTCTAATTGCAATTAAAGAAGATTTTCTGACATTTTATATCCTTTAACAGAAAAAAAAAATCTGTATCGGCTCTAAATATTGACTTAGAAATATCAGCAGCCTGTATTGGTCATCAGCTAAGGCTGATGTAAAAAAAAAAAAAAAAAAATCAGTATCATTCCTGAAAACTCCATATCAGTTGATCATTATTGTGCATAATTAAGCATTGAAATTTACGGCAATCAGCTTTGTTACATAATTATGTATAAAAAGTTTTGCTTTTCACAACATTAAATAAATCAGCTTAATATGTATGCAAAGAAGATTTTCTGACATTTGTCATCATTTGACAGGAAAAAAAAAAATCTGTATTAGCTCCATATATCAGCTTAGAAGTATCAGCAGCCTGTATCGGTCATCGGCTAAGGCTCATGTAAAAAAAATTTGGTATCAGCCCTAAAAAAATCCATATCGGTCAATCACTGCTGTGTATAAATAACTATAAAAATTGACACTAATCAGCTTTATTACATAACTATGTATAGAAAGGTGCACTTTTCACAAAATAAAATAAATCAGTAAAATATTAAGTAAAGAAGATTTTCTGACATTTGTTTTCATTTGACAGAGGGGGAAAAAAAATCAGTATTGGCTCGAAATAACAGCTGAGAAATACTCACGACCTTTATCAATCATCGGCTAAGACTGATGTAAAAAAAATTGGTATCTGCCCCAAAAAATCCATATTAGTCATTCACTAATGCATATAATTAATCATTAAAATTGAAGTCAATCAGCTCTGATACAAAACTATGCATAGAAAGTTGCACTTTTCACAAAATAAAATAAATCAGTAAAATATGTAAAGCTGTATTGCACTTGTGAAAGTGGTGCAATTTGACAAGTCGGACAGATAGTAAAGAAGGAAAAGATCTGTAGATGAGTTTCTACAAAAGGCTGCATTTTTGTCAGTACCACAGAAAATGTGAAATAAGACCATAATAATCCTAGTAGACTTGGTATATAAGACTGTTGTAACCATCAACAGAAGAAGAGCTGTTGCTGTTTCTCCTCTTTACATGCTTAAAATACCTCTCAAACTTGTTTACCTCTGCCAAACTCATGATTCTTTTCCTGTTGTTGTATTTTGGCCATAACCTTACTAGGTCAGTGACTCAAAAACTCCACACTCATAAAGTGTTTCCTGTATTTTACGTCAGACAACTGATCAGGTTAAGGAAAAGCAGAAACAGTCTAGTAGTTTGGTTGTGTTTCCTCTTTACCACAACAACTACGCAGCTACCACCATTCCATGTAAACGTCACCACTTCAGTCTCAGTTTACACAGCTTGGGGGAATCCAATATGTGACTTGTCCTCCTCTCCTCCCATCTCAGCTCTGTTCAATTCCAAACCTCGTTATCATAGCCTATGCTGTTTTAAATACTTTTCTAGGTTCAATGACAGTAGTGGAATGAATGACTGATATAGCTCATGTAAGAGAAGACACTATGACTATGTTCGCCTGCATGTGATGGGATGCTGTTTGACTTTATTTATTCCCTGAGGTCCCTAAAAGACTGAAATTTATATTTTTGAGCAGTCTCTCCAATCATAATATTTTTTATAAGTAGTGCTGTCAAATGATTACAGATTTTAATCAGATTCATCACATGGTTTCTATGGATGAATTAATTACTCAGAATTAATCACAATTAAATACCATTCCTTTTTGATCTAAAAAAAATATAATCTAATTTTAAAAATGAAGTCTGCATTTTATTTTCCATGAGCAAACAGAGTTAACATTTTTGTTGCAAGCTAAGCAACGTGTTAGCTGAAACCCTAGCAGAATCCCTAACTAATGTACACTTCACCTTAATGTCGTAGCATCTTGGTGAAAAGAAAACTCTGTTCTGCAGAGTGTGTATAATACTTTTTTCGACTATTCAATCTTGAGTTTGTTTGTTGTTGTTTTTTTAACTCAAATGTTGTGGCGTTTCGTGACTTCCATTTTTCTATCTGCTCATTCGCATATGTACAATGCTAACTACTGGGTCAAAGTGCCCGAAATACATCGGCAGAAACGTTTAGAGTCATTCTGTGCTGCAGATAACTTAATTGCATTCAAAGTGTTGATCAGATTAACAATGATGGATTAATCTGTGTTAATGCGTTAATTTTTACAGCCCTATTTATAAGAAATTACCTTGTGTCACAAGATTCAAAAAGTTCAGCCTCTGTATCGTTCTTACTCAAAAATTGACAGTGCAGTGTGCAAACATTTACAGATCTAACATCAAGGTTTACAGCCTCGTAACACTTCTGATTTAATTTGAATCAAAAGAGCCTGTTTTATACATAACATACAAACCATTTCACCTAATGAGGCAGGGATCAGGACTTTGTGCACAAAATAATCTAGTCTCTCAAGAAAGTGAATTAAATATCCACTCTATCCCTGCTTGTTCATTTCAATTAAAGTCCTCCTAGATCTATAATCCCAACTTCTTCAGCAAATCCTCATTAGGCCTCATTAAAACATGGCTGACAGTTACACTGTAAGACACACTGAAGGGAGCACATGAAAGAAACTCTACTGGACTGTCTTAAAGAAGGCATAAGGAGATGTCAGATGGTTGACATGGAAATAATTGAGAGGAATTTAAGTCTCGGCAATTAAGTTTGTACAATGTATGTCTGATATTTGTTCCATGACTTGGATCACAATAGGTTGAGCTGTCAAGCCTGTTAGAAACTGAATGTTTAGAGGTTAATAAATTTAAAGGAGGTGGGGTCAACTGTATGCTTGACCTTGAATTACCATTATTCCGTGGAAATAAGTGGTTAGAAGCAGATTTGAGCTCCTTTAAGAGGGTTTGCAATATGACGTTAGGTGTTATTAATGTTACGCTTTGATGGAAATGCAGTGTGACACGGACCAACAACTACAGTGTAATTTAAATATAGCTGCTCTGAAGGAATTCCATTGAACCTTCAGATTAAACGATGGCATGTTATCCAACTACCAATAACAACTATCCTGGTTGATTGTTTGAAATCAACAGGACCACACCTTAATGAAACAATGGGAGTATTGGCACTCTGTGAAGTCGGCAGTGTCTTTAAATATTAACAAATCTGTCAATCATTGATAGTTTGTGGGAAGTCAAATTGTGTTTCTTCCACTTTCTGTATAGTCTAAGCCTCGCCTGAGTACCAACATCAGCTGCTGACGTGTTCAACTTCATCTGTAAATACTTCAGCAACACAAAGCACAAGCCAGGTATGCAAATCCAGATCACAAGATGTTTAATTAGGCAGTGTTTAAAAACCGTTTAGCCACAGGTAAGCAAAAACTGCAAAAAAAAAAAAAAAAAAAACTAGTGGGAACAACAAAACACCAAAGAGAAACATCATAGAATGTGAAGTCTGGAGGGTTTAATACCCTGGGGTTGTCTATTGCGTATTCCCCTGGTGGGCTCTGGCTCTCTTTGGATATCAGCTGTGCGGACGCCACAGTGGACACTGGGAATAGAGGGAACTATTCCCATCACGTTCACAACAAACCCGTCCAGCTGAAGGGCCATGACAGCACAACATGCAGAGGGAAAGCAGTGTGTACACAGATCTAACAGCTAAGAAAACATTTCAGAAAACAATGTCAGACCAGCCTCAACCACTGGGCTTAAATGGTTTTAAAGTGATGAGAAACTGGGATGAGGAAGATGTGTTCAGCCTACGTGCTTCACTGTGCTGAGTGCATGGTCACAACCACAACAGCAGGCAGAGACAGCCTTATCCCACATGGTAAGTCATGTCCTATAGGCTACTTTATTAACAATGAACATCAGAGTCTACAACCAAGACACTGTTTAAGACATGAGTTATCTTTATAACAAACACTTTATAGATTCAAGTACTGTTCGCTTCTGTTTTGGCATTTTGAAAGCACTAACAGACAGTGCATAACAACTCAGCTCTTCCTGTGAAACAGCCATAACCTTATATGGGATAAACTTGAGCTGCAACATTAGATTAAAGTTAATTACATTCTAATAACTGATATAAGTATTTATATGGCTTTGTGACTCATAAAATATGATGATAGTGGCTGCCCTTTATCATCTCTGAAATAAAATTGAGTAATTTTCATCTCAAACTCAACAAGATGAATGTAAACATAAGATAAGATATGATAATTTAACTATTTTCCATTAGCAAAATAATTGGCAGCTCAGTAGGTAATGAAAGTAACAATTACAAGCAGCTGTAATATTCTATAAGGCAGTAAAATAACAGTAATAAAACACAGTAGTTACTGGCTACTGTGTAGCTGGAAACACTCTAGAATAATATATTTTTGAGAGATGGGTTACTGTTTATTTTACGTGTTTACAATGGGTTTTATATGATGAACAAATTAGATGGTACTTTTAAATCCTGCTGTTACAAAGATAAAGATTATAAAGATAAAGTTTTATTTTATTCTATTTAAATGTATGGGTTGCTTATATACTTCATGTTGGGTAATGGGTTAACATAGAGGTCTCAAACATGCAGCATGGGGCCAAAACAGGTACACCAAAGGATCCAGTCTGGCCTGTGGGATGAATTTGTGAAATGTAAAAATTACACTGAAGATACTAATCTTTTTTAGTTCAGGTTCCACATACAGACCAATTTAATCTCAAGTGGGTCGGATCAGTAAAATACTACCATAATAACCTAGAAATACTCAAAACACCCAAATATTTCTCTTTATAAATGTAAAGATATTAATATCATTTTACTGTATTTACACTAAAACAAACTATCATTTCACAAAAAAATGTGAATAACCTGAACAAATATGAACATTTTTAAATGTCTGGAGTGGACGTTTACAAATATTCTGCCTACTGTTAAATGTTTTGTGTATCTGTAGATCCACTGTGATTAGTAAGTTGGAATTTACATGTTTAAATTATAAACCGAGACATAATATTGTCATGTCGGTTTGTTCAAGTTATTCACATTGTTTGAAACGATAGTTGATAAATGTGAACATTTTCATCACATAATTTTACTTTTTTTTGCTGTAAAACATAAAGGAAAGCTTGGAGCAGACATTATTTTTATATATTCTGTGTTATCATCCAGATCAAATGTGTCTTAATGTGGCCCCTGCACTAAAATGACATTAACAGCTCTGACTAAACAGCATAAAACAGTCAACGCATAATAATCATAACAATAATAACAATAATCCAAACAAACTGACAGCAAACCTCACCAGTGTCCTTAACCCTGACTGTTTTGAAATGTTAGCTTGGCATTTTTATGAACTCTAACACTTATTACACTCAGTACTAGACCTTTGAGGGAAGCCAAGAATAGATCGTGTATCTGGTCACGTAGGCTACCCACTTACACGGAGAGACCCCATCTAAACACAGGCTGGATATGTATAATGCATGAGCATCAGCACACAGGCGGCGCGCGCCTTCCGTAGGGCACGCGCGACACCGTGGAGACAATAACACAACAATGAAATAAGCTAGTTAACACTTTAAAAACGTCTACGAAACGCTTTTCTACTGATATTATGAGTTTATACTAAGATTTCGCCTAATACAGACACTTATTGGATAGGGATAAAATAAACGTGTAAAGTTTAGAAATACGCGCGTGACGTTGTTTTACACGCACAAATATATTTAATTCGTGCGTAATAATGACGTCGTGCGCTCGCGCCGTGTACAGTATTGGTGTGCATGTGCATCACTACCATGTGGAAATGGCTCATGGGTAAAACTCACCATGAACTCGGTGAACTCCTTAACTGAGACACACTGACAGCAGACCGGAGTCAAAACCGGCTCCGAAAACAAAAACAAACGGACTTGGTTTTAGATGAGAGACACATTAATGGCGATTTATTTACCTTTCCCGAGTCCATGGCGGCGCTTTGTGATGGAAAAATATCTTTGTCTTGTCTTTTGTCAAACTTGGCGGCGGTGGACAGACTTCCTCCTCTCACTCAGAAGAACACGGTCATGTTGAAGATGCTGCTGAAAGGACTCAAAACGTCGCTGGTAACTTTGATACGAGGAAAAAAAAATAGTATATACAAACAAACAAAAAAAGTGTGTTGTGTTTTTGTCGTGAGTCGCCCCGGTTGTTGAGCTTCGGTGTTTTTCTCCGTTGTCCTTCGCTTTCAGAAGTCCTGCAGCTTTAATTCACCTCTTCATGGATGTCAGGAGTCTACCAGGATGTTTGGCTGCCGGATACTACCTCCTGCTTTATAGAAACCTCTCTTTAAGGACAGCCACAAGCCGGCCGGGTACGGTGAATATATTTCTCGAGCTGACGCAATTTTCTGGGGGTGTGTCCGTCTCGGAGGCCCATCCTCCCAGGCAGCCAATGGCCGGGCTCTCCATCAGAAACACTGGGCGGCTGGAGCAGCAGCAGCAGCACTTTAAAAATGAAGACTGGTGTTGTGCCAAGGTACTTACACACCACCACCACCACCCAAAGAACTGTTTCCCCTAATCGTTTTTGTATAGTGAATACATTCCAACATTATTATTTTGTTATTATTGTTATTAATTTTGACATACATATCAAAATTATGTCTTACCATGGCAATATATTTGTTTTGCATGGTGGAAACAGGCTTCCATACATAAAAAAATACATAATTATGATATTGAAAAGTGAAAACAATTAATTATGAGACAAAAAGTTAAAAGAAGTGAGATAAAAAGTAAAAGATCATAACAATGAAATAAAAAGTCATAATAATGAGGAAAAAGTCGAAAATATGAGATAAAAAATATGAGATGAAAGTAATAATTGTGAAATTTAAAAAGTTATAATAAGAAGAAAAAGGTCAAAAATATGTGAAATACAAATCTCAATTATGACATAAAAAGTCACCATTATGAGATAAAAGTCAATTCTGAAAGAGCAAGTCCTAATAATTAGGAGGGGAAAAAAAGGTCAAAACGAGAAAAGCAGTCAGAGAGCGCAGACCTCTGCCAAGCAGCTTAGTTCCCCCCATATTGGGATTTCCACTTAAAATAACAGTCTTACAATTATTTTGTCTCTATCTTTAGATTCCTTGACCAGGAAAATGTACCTCTAGCAAGTGGATACATGTTGATATCATTATTAGTTCAGTAGTTATTCACTAAATTTTCTGTTTCAATAATGCCGTTTTTTCCTTTCAGATTTTCAGCAAAATCGAGTGATTTGTTCCTTTGACCATCCTCAACATTCATGGGGGCATGAGAAGAATGGAAGCTTTTTGAGGCAGACCACATTTGGGGGTTATGCGTGTATGTTATGGGAGTCTTTGAATGTCCGTCATAATAATAATGATCATAATAACAAGTGGTGCCAGCAATAAACCCAACCTCCTCACAAATGTTTTAGCTTTTAATGGACATCTCCCTCTCAAAACGTGGGACTATGGGTTTGACCTTTCAAGGTCAAAGGTCATGATACCATTTTGGAACCTACATGTAGTCTCTTATCTGTCAACAATAGTAACCGAGTACTAATTACCATTCTTTTTGGAGTTACAACCATTTAAAATCATGTGACCTTGATTTTGACCTTTTAAGGTCATTCAAGGTCAAATGTCATGGCGTCATTTTAAAGTCCAGGCCAGGTTTCCTATCTGTCAATAATAATAACTTAAGTCTCTATGTCCACTCGTTTTCTGTTATAGTCCATTTGAGTTTTTTTAGGTATTGACCAGGTGACCTCCGACCTCTTAGATCAACAATAGGTCAAAATCTTTACACACAAGATGTAGAATTGAAAGATGAGTATTTTGATGTTCACTGGAAGCATTTAAGTTGAATAGTTCAAAAGTAATATCAAAAATTTGATTTTGACCTTTATTCTGACCTTTAACATAGAGTCTTTAAATTTGTCCTTTAAGGTTCTGATGTCAATGGACATCAACAGTGAGAGTAAATAGAAGCTATATGCAAAACTGAGTATACAAGAATGAAAAGGAAATTCCTGAATTTCCATATCTCATATCATTGTGAAAGCACAGTTCTGGTGAGTTTTCTCCCGCAATCTCATTGATGATGATGGGAACAACCAGTGGCCAGAGGTGCTCAAGTTTTTATTTGACTGTGTTAACTCTGACAATGCCAGCTTGCGGGAAGCTGCTCTGCACATATTTTGGAATTTTCCTGAAATATTTGGCAACCAGCAGCAGCAGCATTATATGGAAGTTAACAAGCCCATGTTAACCTCTCACATGTTTTTTTTTTTTTTTTGTCAGACCTGCTCTAGTTCAGTGTTGTTCATGTAGAAAACACTCCAGACACCAGCAGAATGTCATCATTCAACAGGCTTTTTTGTAATTATTCATTTCATGATATTATTTATTTATTTATTTATTTATTTTAATTTCTTTTAAATTAATCTGTAACCTGTCTTGTCCATTGTCCTTAATAGCAGAATGGTAGTCTGGCTCCTTTTGGTACTGAGCAAATTAGCTTTGCCAAGAGAGACCTCACAATGCGTAAACAAAAACAAACAAACAAAAAAACCTCACAGGACAATATCAACACGACAACCAATACCAACCATGGTAACAACAACAGTAGCAACAACAGCCAGAATAAATCAACCCTTGTGGATGAGAAAGAAAAAAAACACTCAGAACAGAACATCACAAACAACAGCCCAGACAATACAAGCAACAAAACCACACAACAGCTGTTCACAACAATCTGCTGCTGCATCAGTGACTGTACCAGTGTTACTGTACTAGTGTGACTGCACCAGAGTGACTGCACTAGAGCAAGGCATCAGAGAAAAGCATCAGAATAAATAAACAAAGTAAAGAAGAGCGATGAGACCAATGCAGACAGTCTGGGGTGATCTGAGCGATGAACACAGCCATGCAACCACAGCCACACCCCTTCTCAGGGTCAGGGTCCACCAAAGGAGGCCGGTGGTGCAGTGGTTAGCACTCATACCTCACTGCAAGAAGGTCGTGGGTTCGATCCCAGCATCAGTCAGTGGTGTTGGAATTGAACTCACACCTTTCTGTGTGGAGTTT
>JAPTYR010000025.1:5528641-5540954 GCA_029814505.1 Siphamia roseigaster | reverse complement strand
ACAGCTCGACTATCCAAGTGTAAGACTTGATGCTTGTGTTTCTGGCTGCACCACCAGCTAATCTATATGCTAATGAGAAGATAATAATCAATGAGGTTCACGCATGGATGGCCCCAATCAATACCACATTGCACTAGCAAATGGCTCCATTTCATAAAGCGAGACAGTTGGGTGTTGTGGTAATGTGGTGGGGCAGACTATAAGTATGTCATTATATTCTGCTTTTGTGTGTTGCGTTCTGCATAAATGGATACTGTTATTAAAGCGAGGTTCAAATTCAGATGTACAGTAAACATGGCTCAAATTGATAAGGAAATTTCCACTTTCTCTTCTTTTAACTTTTTAACTGAGTATCGGCTTGTCTTCTAGATTTTGGCGCTTGTAATTAAGAGAGTTTGGACTTTAAATGTTCTAGCGTCTAACCAGATTTATAATAGTTGCTGTTAGTTTAATGTACAGTCGCCTCAAATAACTGAATTTTACTGGAATTTTTTTTTTTTTTGGGAGGGGGGGGTGTAGATCATGACACCTTTTAATTATTTAGTCTCAATGTTATGTCACAAAATCGATGCACTTTATTCTCTTGCTAGAGAGATAATAGCTTAGATGTTCAGTGTTGCTAAATGCCACTGCCTCTGTCCTCACCTGAATAGCATGATACGTTATTGATATGCGGAGTTTCAAGTTATTTATGGAAATTTTACCATATAATCGTATACATTTTAGAAATTGAGCTGTAAATCTGTGCGTTTTGGAATTGAGGTACTAAAATGGAAGTTAATCTTTTATTTTTTTACACTTCAAGACCTAGACTAATCAAAATGGAAAACATCCCATCTCATGGTTGTCATTTTAATGAAATACCCAATTACCCTGCCTGGGTGACTTTTCAAAAATAATTTACAGGATGATTACAGTCCACCTTATGTTGGCAGGTCCACGCAGCCTTAAAAAAACCTGCTCAGGCAAAAGCAGAGGGGGAGGGGAGAGACGGTGTAAAATCATTACCATCATCTTCATTAGAGAGGATCCTGTTGTCCAATCAGCATGCTGCTCTGCACGGGGATTCCATAGGCACCCCGTTGGCTGTCGCTAGGATACCACATAATCAGGAGGCAGGCTGTGGCCTGGTTGGTGGAGTGGGGTGTTGATGCTGGGACGACAAGCTCGCTCTGTGTTGGGGGTAGACAAGAGGGGCAGGGGGTTTGGATACAGCACAGAAACCCGTTCGCACGCGCTCAGTCACTCACTCAGTCAGCCGTCAGACAAAGAAGAGGTACATCCTGCAGGAAGACCGCCGCACGCTCCCAGGGGATGGGGCATCATACCCCTGCTTCACGTTGGGGGGGCCGGAGGAGGTAGGAGCTCTAGGGTTAGGGGGCTTTGTCTCAGAATATCCCTCCACGCATACACACAAATGCATAGGTTTGTTTGTCTTGGCTATTAAAGCCATTATCATGCATAAATTGATCTGTGCTCCTGACAGATGTTTTCTTGTGGTATTTTTAATGTGGGTCAGTTGTTTTTGTTTTTTTTTTCATTAATGAATGAATGATGAGCACTGATGGAAGCTCCTGCACTTCCTATGTGATCTCAGCTCTGTAGAGACAGTCAGTCTGTCTGACAGTCTCTTAACGGCTCTCATCTTCCTGCAGGCTTTGCACATCCTCCAGACACAAATCTGACAGACAGTTATTGTGGTCTTGTTGTACCAGCATGAGTAGATCAATGTGAGCGGTTCAGACTACTCAAATGTTGTTGTGGTGTAATGTGGTTCGTTGCTGTGCATTACAGGCTGGTAGAGCTGCTTTCAAAACACACTGACTGCCACTTTTGTTGGTACCTGAATCACCTGGAAATTTACTCAAAACATTTACTGGATGTGGAAGTGGGTCTTGTTATTTGGGTTATTTGAGGGGCACCATGTAACTGATGGATGACTGACTCCTCTCAGAAAGACAGAGGCTGGAGGCATCATTACTAGAGGGGATTCCCTCCCCTATGCATCCACTGAGAGGCAATAGGAAGCTTAGTGGGATGTAGGCTAATGACGGCATACAGGCAGGCAGGCTTTGGCAGCGGTGGTGCTGCTTTGTTTACAACCAGAAAGCCACTCAGCCTGAATGAATGCAAGCTTTTTAAGTGGGCATAAAAAATGCTAGGATGGTTAACATGGGGATTAATGATGGATACTGCTGAATGCACACTCTGTTTTTGGACCAATATTTTTTCATATTAAACAGTCTCTGCGTTTATATTTACATTTATATTTAATGATCATCTGGTCTTTGCATTTGATGTACAGGCAGCTCATAATCCCTGTACGTTTCTCATTTGTAGACTGTAAACATTTCCAGAATTTTTCTTCTTTTGTCATGTCAAGAATTGGCATGTAGTTCGTTATAATTCCAGTGTGTTTCTGTGTCTGTTTTGCAGAATTCACTAATTGCTTTCCTAAACGTGCCTTGGCCTCTAATCCAGTCATAATAATAATGAGGAGGAGGAAATGGCTTTGGAAATGCTGCATGGCACCAGCATCGGTCCTTATTTAATTACTTCCATGACGCCCTCTCCTCCAGCCCCTGAAAAATCCAGAACCTGCTCTGTCGACCTTCACCCCTCTGCTTCATTCTTGGCGGCTGTGTTTCCCCCTTTTCTTAACACATACCCCTACAACCCTAAGGCTAGAAATTCCACCCTCCCCAATTTGGTCTCCATTTTCAGCTCTGTTACATCAGCTGTCATGCTGTTTGAATCCCCCACCACCCCACGCACACATCCTGAACACTCCCACCCCCCTCCGCTACACCACTGACATCTCAAGTTCCTAAGTCCTTCCTCTACTCTTGTTCTCGAAGGGCTTGGATTCATCAACGGCTGAAGAACTTTTCTTATGTCCTCCTTAATAAAACATCATCTCACTTCTCTGCCTGTGCCATTTGAAAGGATCCCTCCTCTCCTTGTCTGCGCTCACACCGGCTTGTCAGTTGTCATGCTGACGTTTCCTCCATCTCATCAGCCTGCTGAACCTCTTTCCTCCCGTGCTAATGGATAGCGGAGTATCATGGGACCAACCTTAAAAAGGCTTTTACGGAACAGGTCTAAATCATTCGTACTTTTCTCCTTCATGCTCTTGAAGGACAAGAAGTGGATTAATTCTGAGTGGCTGTGACACACAAATGTGCTGTTTTTTTAATTTTGTTTTGAAGGAAACTTGAATTAAATCAGGCGGTAATGATAAGATTCTTGGCTTACAGTTTATTTTTTTTGTAGGAATAGCGTTTAGGTTTGCATCATATTTAGAAATGCCTGTGCTGCACTAACAATTAACTTTCACCATATGTTTTCGTTCGTGCGAATGCTCTAAGATGTAATTTAGGCAATCCACCAGTGATAACAAGCTATTCTGCCCTTTTATGGTACATTTTATTAGGTTTTCAAATTGCACTTTTGTGTGCTGTTCTGACCAACTTTTCCTTCCCTCACTTATAGGTTTCTGCAAAATAAATTCACTCTCTGATGTTGCCGAGACAGTCTGACTTTAATCTTAGAGGAACTCAGCCACAGTTTACTCAGAGCGTCCTGAATATAGTACAATATTTCTGCTATGAATTGGTGCCTGATAAAAACAGACTATAGAAGAATTGCACTAAAGCCTTCTATTGATTTGTGTCATAACTTTGCTGTAATTAATTGTGTGGCTGATGGCAACTTCTGTTCTCACAAAAGTGTTGGTAGGCTTTGTAGAAGTGCAGAGCTATGACTGAATTACTATAATGTTATGCATTTATAGTTCTTGGAGTTCCACAATTAATTGGATTGCAAGTATATAATTGTACAAGTTACTAAAGCCCATACTTTTTGCAATTTCTTTTAAAAGAATATTTTTTTTAAATATTGGATACTAATACTAATATGAAGACTAATCTGTGCATGTTTCTTGGTAACTAAGTGTGTAGATTTAAATCCTAATTCCTAACTGCAGTCGTGTCCATGATTATCAAACTGGCAGCCTCAGTGGTGAATTATTATTTATTTAAAGAATATTTAGTAATTAAGTATTTAGTATTAAAAAGATGTTCTCAATTTGTTTGTGTTTTAGTGTAAGTGTGTAACAGGGTTATCTGTCTGAACATATAAATATGTTCAGACAGATCTGTAGTTTGGCATTTATCCAAGTTTTTAAACCTACAGCCAGTAATAATTCCTTATAATTTAAGATCACCGTGAAAATGCACATAATGATTTAATCATTTAGATTAAATGGACAACAATGTTTGAAATAATTGTATTTAAAGCCAGCACTATGGCCTGGTTGTAGTTACTGTATAGAGATGGATGCAGTCATTTGATCATGGTAAAAAAGTGACTTCGTCCTCATGTTTGCAAGTTTTACAAACATGAATGAATATGAATGGATTTTTTTCTCTTTAACTTCACTACTTTTCATTTCATTAATTTATAATTTAGTCTCATTTACTTCAATAAAAAGCATTTGCTAAGACTTTTTCATTGTGATTTTTGAGAAACTTAGAGCTTCCCTTTCTCACTTTTATTATTGCTACTTTTAGTCACATTTGCTTGAAACTGGCAATTTGATGTACATGTGGTCTTGGCTAACATCTGAATTATATATATATTTTTTTTTCCAAATATTAAGGAATGTCATTTTAAGTATAATGATAAAAGTATTTTTATTGAAGAAAGAAAGGTGTGTGCTGCAGCTCTTCTTTTTTCTCATGTGCTACCCATTTTCTTGCTTCCAGGCACAGGAGAGCCATTCAGAAGAGCCGGGGGTCAAAGGTGAGGAGAGCAGAGGGCACCATGGAGAGTGATCCAGGGGCCCCTGCCTCCACAGCCGGCACTACCACCACCACCACCAGTACCTCCACCTCCTCCAGCTCCACAGCTGCCAGCAGCAACAGCAGTGCCACATCAAACACTACTACAACTGCAACTACTTCGACTACTTCTACTACTAGTAGTAGTAGTAGTAGTAATGGTAGTGGCACCAGTAGTAGCAGCACCACTAGTAGTGCTTCAAGTAGTAGTACTACTACAGCAGGAAGACAGGCAGTGCCTCAGATATCCGTTTACAGTGGAATACCTGATCGTCAGACTGTACAGGTAAACTTTTTTTTTTGTGTATCATAAAAAGTCATGAGTTTCTGTTCTTGTGTTTTGATGTATAGAGATGTTTGCATAATTCTTACCTCAAGGGTGATTCAACTTTAGTCACATACATATATTGAGGATTCTTGGCTCTGCTCTACTGCCATCTATTGGCTTACATAATGGTGTGTATTAGAAAAAACAAAATTGAACTTTATTAATTATTAGACTAATTAATTTAATTTTCCCTTGGTCAGTATTTGGTGGTTTGAGTTTTTATAGTTAATACATGAACTGAGACACTTGTGTTTCTGATTATTCTATGTATGATGGGAGGTTAATAAATGGGTATTTAAGAGGCTCTATTCAAGTTGAAGGAAGGAATGCTGTCTGTGCTTTAGTGCTTTTGACCCTCTGACCCCAGGATAAGCCTCTACACTGGCTTAACTTCTTTCTGAATAAGGTCCACTCAAGTTTTAGAGCTGATGCTTTGACAGCAGGAATTTCTGTCCATTCAGAACTCCTTTTCTTTTATTCGGCTTACTGACAATTGGAAGGCAAACAAGCCGCACTCTGAGCAGAACTGGGCTGATGGCCATTTGGTCAGTCAGAGCATGTCGGCATTGCACCTCTGCTAATTGTTTTCACACTAAGAGGGCTGGGTTCGGACGGGTTTGTGACACAGTGGACCACAGGTTGACATCCTGTCCCTGGTTACTTAGCAACCAGGCAGAGAGCAGTTTGAACTGCAGAGGAAGAAAACTAATGAAAATATTGCTGACACCAGTTTGTCTGAGAAATTTTTGATGTGCTTCTGTCACTCATTTAATTTTAATGCACTCACAAACCACAATACAGGGCACATGACTATTGTGTGTGTGTGTGTGTGTGTGTGTGTGTGTGTGTGTGTGTGTGTGTGTGTGTGTGTGTATAAATAAAAAATTAGTTGAGCTTATAGAACTAGATGGTACAATCCCTTGACTAATCAGCACTTGGTGAGGGGTAATATATGTTTGTGTATATAAAATTTAATTAAGAGAATAAAAGTTAAAATCAGTATACTGCAGATCAGCGCCAGATTAAAATGGCATAATCGACAAAATTGACATTTTAAATGGATGAAAATGTCACCTAAAACACAATTCCCAAAATGTATCATATTCAGGCAAAAATGTGAAGCTGCAAAATAAGAAATTGTCAATAGAGGTCAGTAAAAGAGAAAAAAATCAACAAGGTGCTGGGCTTTGAGGCAAACAAACAAATGCTGCCTGGGGGCTGATCCAGCCTGCCAAAGGGTCCAGTCTGGCCTATGGAATGAATTTATGAAATGCAAAAATTACTCTGAAGATACTAAACTAATTTCATCTCAAGTGGGTCAGATCAAGAAAATACTATCATAATAACATATAAAACATAACTCTCACAAATCCAAGTGTTTCTCTTTGTAAATGTAAACATTTTCATGTCATTTTACTATATTTGCACTAAAACAAACTATCATTTAACAAAAACACGAATAACCTTGGACATGAACATTTTGAAATGTCTGGAGTATAAGTTTGGTAATATTTTGCCTGTTAAATGTTTTGTGTATTTGTAGATCCACTGTGATCTGTAAATTGTAATTTACATGTGTAAATGATAAACTGAGACATAATGGTTAAAATTGAACTTCCTTAAGAAATTTCAGTTTGTTCATGTTACTTACATTGTAAAACTAAACTGGAAACTAAAACAGACACTGGTTGGTCAGTCTGTCTATCTGACCCACAGGTTTTTTTTAAACATACAGATATGGAAGCTGACCGTAAATATATCAGTATATTAATCCACATGATGACATCCCATAATACTACACCATGGTCGGTCCAGCAGGTTCAGTCTTTGGTTGTGATGTAAAAATTCAGATGAGACAACAGGAAATGCTTATCAGTAACTCTGAGCAGAATACAAGGAAATACCGCACTGCTATGACGACCAGGTAAAGTCAATTCTATCCTGGAATGGAAACGCTCTCCGGGAATACCACTGATACCGGGAATACCACTGGTACTAGGAATACCCTGGTACTGGCTCGACTCGGCTCGGTATTCTCAGAGAGCATTTTCATTCCAGGATAGAACTGACTTTACCTGGTCGTTATAGCAGTGCGGTATTTACTTGTATTCTTCTCAGAATTACTGATAAACTCACTCATTTCTTGTTCATGTCAGATTTTTTTTTTTATTTTATTTTTTTTTACGTTCGCCACAAAAGACTGAATCGGCTGGACCTTCTTCTACCCTCAGTAGTTTGGGACTGTCACAGTGTAGTATTATGGGCTGTCATCATGTACTGCTGTTAAATTTGACACGACCGGTCAAGGCAGCATCAGTAGATCAGAGCACATCGATGTAACCAATCCTGCTTCAGATTGAAGTAAGCCCCACCCACTTAATTTACAAATACTTTTCAACTGACAAAAAGGACAGAGAAATATGGAAATAAATGTGGAAAATTCAGAAATAAATAAATCAGGAAATGGAAAAAAAAAAGTAAGTAAATAAATGAATGTTTAAAAGCATGCGGAATTGCGGAAATAAATAAATATAGAAATACATAAAATATGCGCATGCATTTATTTATGCATTTATTTATTCAAGTATTTATTTATTTATTTATTATTTTAGTCATTTTTCATCCCTCATATAATATGACTCCTGCACTAAAATGAGTTTGACTCTGCTGCTCAAAGGAAACTGAAATAGTATTTTTTTTTTTTCCCTGACAGACTGTTTCTTGTTTGGCTGATTAAGGTCTTGAAGATCAGATTATTTCCTACAATGGTAAAAGTAAAACTACTTAAAAACAGAATTAAATTTATCTGTAAGGGGATACCAATGCGAAGACATCCGTGTGCAAAAACAATTTAGGCTTGTATTTGTAAACATGTAGATGGATGTGTGCCCTCAATTACATGTAAATTGAAGTGAACATGATCTGATGTAACAAGACAGTAGATCTGTATGATCTGACGTGGACTAGAAACGGGACAATATCAAATCCTTCTATGATGGGATAATATTGTGATTTTCTAAAATATCTATATTTTAAGTTTTGATATGGACCTGTCTGTGCATTAGTTTTTTTAATGTCTTTAGATTTTTGTTTTATTGTCTCTTGTTAAATATTCAAAATCTGTTCAAAATTAAAGTTACAAAAAAAAGGAATTAAATTGCCTTCGTGGGACCTGACTTAGTTCAGGCTTTTCTTTTTCACGTCTCTTACATAAATGATACTTGGACATAAAGTGATACAAGGAGTTTCATTTTTGCTCCTAAAGGGCTGTCAACCAAATGTAAATGGTAACAATATATGTCTACCTGAAAAATACAAAAAAGCACAGCCTGACTTTAGTACCCAGTTAATTAGCTAAATCAATACAAGTGTCAACAAAAGACACTTTTCCATTGACCCTCAAATATCGCAAATATAACTTGTGCATAAAAATGTACCTCATGGAAAAGCGTTAATTTCAACAAAACTCTCGTTTTTTGATTAAAAGTTTTTGTGCTGGCGAGGTAGTTTTTCAGGCATATTGCAAGTGGCATATTGTACAAAACTGCAATGAAAAGACCTTTTTTACAGTCAGGTGACTTAAAGAACGGATGTTGACGGGCATTATACAAAGCAAAGAAGAGTTTGAACGGAAACATAGTTTAACTGAGCATCTGAAGGATGAGCCCTGACAGCGTCATGTGTAAAGGAAAGAGCAGAGTTTAACTTGACACACACTTTATTCCTCACAGCTCCATCTGAAAGCACATCAATGTGCACAGTCAGCAGCTCAGCACACACAGCACACTTCCTGCCTTCCCAATAAAAGCATCCCGTGTTATAGCCTGTTCAATCCGCAGGAAACCATATAATTTTTAGTTTGGTACGTGATAGAGGGTTAAATAATAATAATAGCAAATAATAATGAATATATCTGTAAAACAATATGACATTTATGTCTGTCTCCATGTTTATGGAATGACTTCTCATGTCACCTTATGATAATAAAGAAAAATCATTGCATTTGTGATTTAATGAAAAAACATACATTAGGTACTTCTGTTTTTTCAACATTTGGTAAATATCTGGATATATGCACAAAACCTTACAATGGAAGAACCTATTGTTCTTTTGTGCACATGACGTTTTTGTATGAGCTCCTGTCTTATTATGCAGGTATTTCAGCAGGCGTTACACAGGCAACCCAATACAGCAGCACAATACCTGCAGCAGATGTACGCTGCTCAGCAGCAGCATCTGATGCTACAAACTGCAGCCCTTCAGCAACAGCACAACTTGAGCACAGCTCAGCTGCAGAGTCTGGCAGCAGTACAGCAGGTCAGATGCATGCACAATCATTCCAACAGCTCAGTTTACTACATTATGATCATTAATGAGCTGCAGTGTTTCAGGAAATGGCTAATTTGACCTGTTCTCTGTTCTACTTTTTGATAGGCCAGTATTGCAGCTGGTCGCCAAAGCTCTTCACAGAATGGCACTTCATCTCAGCAAACAGGATCTACTCAGGCAACGGTGAGTGGAGTTTGAGGGCTCTGCTCCATCTCTGAAATCCTCTTGAAGTTAATGTTGCCCAATGGACAATTTCAAAGCTATGTTGATTTTTTTTTTTTTTTTTAGCACATTGTGTTGAGTAAAATGTGCTCTACTCTTGCCCTTTTGGGCTAACGTTTTTGAGCCTGAAATTTATGCTGTCAAAGCCTTAAAAACCTTGAATAGAATATAATCTTTTGTAATTGCACACTTGTGACAACAAAATCATGCAGAGACATCCCCTCCCCCAGTGCAGTACAAGATAAAACACAATATAAATATTATAAATAAAAGTATAAAAATATTTAAATACTTAAAAGTACACTTCATCACAATGTGCCATGGAAGTAGATTTGCTGTCAAATCTTTATTCCTCCATGTACTATTTTTTTTGTCTGTGTAAGGTCTCTGGGTGTGGTTTGGTTTGATTGACATAAACAAACACCCACAGCTGTCATCATATTTTCAATCCATAGTGTCTAAATACGCCCACATAAAATTAGAAAGAAGAGCATGTATATTAAAAGGAAAACAAAATCCTGTCAGTTTAACAAACATCTAACCAAAAAATTTGTTATTAAGTGCAACCCTGATTCTCAGTGTAAAATCTGAAAACAAATTAGTCTTGTATATCTGATGTGTTATTAATAAGCAACCATTGCTGCCTGGGACTGAAGTTTAATAGGGGTATAGAACTGTGTATCCTAATTACCCTGCTGGTTTTCTACCTTTAGATCAATCTGACCACCTCCCCAGCAGCAGCTCAGCTGATCAGCCGGGCCCAGAACATTAGTTCCACCCCCACCAGTATTTCCCAGCAGGCTGTTCTGCTGGGCAGCCCGTCTAGCCCCACTCTCACCGCCAGCCAAGCACAGATGTACCTGCGTGCACAGATGGTGAGGCCACAGACACACACAGCACATTTACATGAGCGTTGCATATATGCATAATACAAACACATGTGCATAATGCAAAATCCATGTAGGTTTTTCTGTGGAAGATAACGAACAGTTTCCTGTGTCGAGTATGATTTGTGCACCTTTGATTTGCCATAGTGAACAGTGTGCTCTTTCCAATGGGTTGGTGGTCGGGGTAATTTGTCTTGCCCCAGAGCGTTTAACAGACAGAAATGTCAAGAATGCGCATGAATCCTCTGAAAACCTTTTTTTTTTCAGGCATTCAATCAGCTGACGTTCAAGGCTATTGTTTTCAAAACAAAGGTATTGGAAGAATCTAAATCTTGTGGTGCCCATTGGCCTGTTTAGATGCAGCTGGTTTTGTGTCGCGTGTCTCTCGCCATCGGTTGTGCAGCTGGCACGCAGACTGTTCCTGCCACCTCATTATGATCATATACACATTATACAGTTGTGTGTGTGTGTGTGTGTGTGTGTGTGTGTGTGTGTGTGTGTGTGTGTGTGTGTGTGTGTGTGTGTGAGATGCTTCAGGCAGATGGTAGAACACATTTGTCGGTTTAGATTTCTCTAGTTTTCACTTCTGGGATGTGTCATTGTTGGGTCCAATTAGTTCATATGACTTTTTTATTATCCAGATATTCCTTTAACTTGCTTTTTTTTTTCCCTCCTCGCACAAACCAATTAGTGGCTCAAGGCGTCTCACATATACTCTACAGCACTCCAGGCTAACTTTTTTTTCTCCACAAATAGCTCTCTACTGACTATTTTAGGATCAGCACTACAACATTTAGAAACACCTCTAAATCAACACGCAGTTTTCACACAATTAGTGATAAATGCTTGGCAGTTTATGGAAGTAATTTAATTTTAATTCATAAACTTTAATTTAATAGGGACAATGCAAATGACACAGTATAACTTCTACTCGATGCAAACAAGCTGAAGTAACTGCTGATTTTCTCTGTCTCTCTCTCTGTCTTTCTGTTTGTATGTATATCAGCAACTCGCCTAGCAGGCGTCACAGAAGTTACTCAGTGTCGTTATGACAACCATGTATTCTAAAGTTGGCAGTATCCTCCAATGGAAACGGTCTCCAGGAATAGTACCTGGTACCCGAGTCAAGTTGAGCCAGTACCATGTTGTGGAAACGCAGCATAAGTGAGTCAGTGGCTTATGATGGAGGAACTGAATTTATTGATGAAGGCTGTGTCTAAATTAAACCGATCTTTGACCTTTGAGTTTGACTGATTTCCCTAATAAATCACTTTTTTCCATTCATCAATCTCTGGTGTGAAATGAATCAGGCAGGACTTTTATTGAGAGTTGGATTGAAAATTTGAGCAAGTCCTTCCACTGAGGAACAGAAGAACTTGCTATACTCTGATGTAATAAGTGCACTGTGTAGTAGATTCTCCATTAATTTTCAGTTTTCTTATCTTATTATGCTTTGGTTCTTTGTTGGTCAATTTATTTAGATGTTTCCAAAGGGAGGCTGAGTTACCTTTGGCTTCCTCTGAGTTGGCAGTAATATGAAGCCTTTGCCCTTTTGTAAATATATATATAAAAATAAATAAATCTTCCTCTGTCCCACCTGGGCGGTATCTCCTTCAGACTCGGGTCCTGTACCAGAGTCCTGGGAGTCTTTTGGTTCTGTGCAGGATCTTATCTGTTCCTAGTATGTGTCTCTTTTGGACACTGAT
>JAPTYR010000025.1:5063052-5080137 GCA_029814505.1 Siphamia roseigaster | reverse complement strand
TGTGCCATGCGGAACTTGCAGAAGTAAAGTGATGCAATTCGTACTTGCTGGAATTAATAAGAGAATCGTTACAGAAACTGCCAAACGATTCCATGGAAACGAAAAATTAGGAACTGTTTCTAAATGAGAACCGGTTTTCGATTCTCAACCCTAGCGGTATGGTACAAAAGGATGCTCCAGCACTACTTTTATACAGACTGAGGGGGTTGGGAGGAATTCACAAACATTGGGACACCTGTTGGAATTGGTAGTACCAACTTTTGAGGCTTGATTTAACTCATTTCTTGTTTGCTGAAAAAGGCCTTTTTGTATAATTCTGAAATGAACATTATTTATTTATTAATATATATTTTTTTAACCTCTGGCAGTTTACCGCTTACCTTTGTACTATTTAAAACTGTCCATTTGACTTGAACTACTTGGATTTCCATACAAACGGGAAAAAATGGGGTGTTCTACAAAAATAATAGGAAAATACACTTGATGGAAAAAAGCATGGTTATTCACCATTTATTTTGATTATATAAACAATAATTTTGATTGGAAGTATAGTGTGATAATTGACAGGTTGAACCCTTTAATTGGTTATTATTCATGGCCAATACACAAAGGCACAAGATTGTATACTTGGAATACAATATGCTGTGAGTGTGCTCGTGCAGCGGTGAAAGAGCAGAGGGAATATTAGCAAATGTCGGAAAAATGGGAAAATGCAAGTTTCAGGAGAAGTGTTTGGAGGAGAAACTATTCAGAACCTAGTTAAAGCCAATGGTAAACTGCCGTAAAACTATATACATACTACAAAACTATACAGCAGTTTAACAAAGTTTTTGGACACCCCATGCATTTGTAATGTATTAAGAATCCATCTGTGGTCACTGAACTCTACCAAGTATTGTTCCATTCTCCAAACTTACAGGCTCCTTCTGCATGTGCACTGTTGGATCAAGGTCAAAAGTGGATGTTTCAGTAGATAATGAAACACATCCAGGACATGACATGTTGAAAGTGGCAAGAATTTAGTTTATTTTTTTCTTATTAACAATTAACAAGAAAATGCATTTGTTAGTATCTGTTTGATGCAGCCACACCTTCTGAAACATAATGATTTTTATTCAAATATTTAATAATAATGTTTGAAATTCTGTAAAGTTTTAAGGGTGCTCACATTTTTTCTTTCCACTACTGTATATAAAACTATCTGCAGTTGGACATGGGCATTAAATTTGTTTAAATAGGCATTAAAATGGCATTAAAAAGCATTAAATTAGATTTGCTGATACCTGCAGAAACCCTGACAATAGCACAAACTATAATTTTAGCAGTGCAAACGAATAAGACTATTTGTCCACAGATTTTCAGTGAGTGGTGGATCACCTCCACACAGGTGTCTCAAACGTATTTTCTTTCAAGGCCAAATTCAGCACAATTTGATCTCCAGTGCCAGAAAAGTAAAATAATAACATAATAACCTGGAAATAATGACAATTATAAATGTTTGTGTTCTGAGTGCAACCGCCCCCCAAAAAAAAACATTAAATTATGAAAATGCTTAAACTATCTGAACAAAAACGATGTGAAGATCCTGAAAAAATTGAAATTTGTTCAGAAAAATAAGTGCAATTTTAGCGATATTCTGCCTCGGTTTATCATTTCCATTATGGATCAGATCTATAGTAACAGAAGCAGGAAATGCTTCAACTTGTACTTGATTTTCTTTAGACATTCCAGGTTGTTCGTATTTCACATTTTATTGTTACAGGATTGTTTGTAAAGGTTAGTATTTTCCTAATTTAATGTGATTTTTAGCACTAAAACAAAGACAAAAATGTGAAGTTGTCATCATTCCTTGGGTAACCCTCTCAGAGAGGTTCTACATAAGCACCAAGTGTGTGTGGGGAAAAAAGCACAATTGTGAAATAATGTCAAAAAACATTTCACACAGTTTGTTTTCAAGTTATACATTTTTTTTCTTATTTTATCAACTTGATCTGTAAATAAAAAATACCAAATACTCAATCATTGTAACATTTTCAACCCTTTAAATGCCATGTTTGTTATGCTAACAAATGTGTTTTGTTTTTGTTTTTTTTTGAGGAATAAAACATTTTACCCCTAAAATACTACATAAAAATTGGATCACATGTGATTAGATTTTTGCATTCTTGTATATGTCAGTGATTCACACCAACATTGGTTAATTTGCATTATTATTATTATTATTATTTTGGTGCTCGGTCAATTGTTCATAAATGCTACCATCTGTCTCAATGTGTCGGGAAAATGCACACCTATAAAAAGAAACTATTAAATAACATTGTTTTATTTTTCTGCTCTAATTTGTTTTGTAAATCAAGGTCAGACTTAATCATACATATGAAATAATGATTCAATTTACATTTTTAACTCTTTAAATGATCGCTACTGATGATGTCACCATATTTTTGATGTAATAAAAACACTTTTTTTTTTTTTTGCATAATTTATGCTTCAATAGCTTATAGATTTAAAAACAGTCATAATGGAAGAAATAGGATGTTTTTGGTACACTTGGGAGACAAATGTTAGTCTTGTAATTTCCTTTTGTTTACAATGTGCAAATTTTAGTTGGTGTCCAGAATTTTAAAAATTGTGCAAAAATAAACAACTTTTGAATTCTGACCTTATTTAACCCTCGTGTGATTGGTCAAATTGACCCATTTTAAAGTTTGAACATTTAATAAAAATAGTTAAAAGTGTAATGAACATATCGTATGAAAATGGTTCATCTCATTTGTGATCACTCCCTTCATGTTTCTTATGTGAAATAAGACACTGTTCAGGTCAATTTGACCCAGCAGTCCAACTGGAGGTAAAGCAGTGTCAGAAATGTCAGACTATTTCTTTCTTTACAACTGTGGGATATATTATATTGTGTTTTATATGTCAGGCATTCAAAAGTAATAAAGTGGTGAAACATAAAAAAAGTTTTAAATTTTTTTTATGAAAATGAGTGAATTCTCCTAATCAAACCATTACCTGTTAGAGGTAAGGAACACCATTGCACTACATATTGATAGATTAGTTAATAATGTAATTAGTAATGAAATATTGACAGTGCTTGTTAGGACTTTTTTGTTTGGGACATCTTTTGAATAATTAAACATGATCATAATCAATAATCAATCAAAATTGACCCAGGAACACCATTACTGTTCCTTATAAATGAACATAACAGGAAGGTTAAATTCTGAAAAAAATATTAAGTTTTTTTAACACAGTGTGCATAAAAAGCACATCTGGACACCACAGGGTTATTTATAGGCAAAAAAAAAGATAAGAAACTATGGAATCATTATCGAGGAGTTTATGATGGTTTTCATCCCACAGGCTGCATTGGAACTTTTGTTGGGCTGCATTTGGCCCCCAGGCCACATGTTTAGGCCCCTGATATAAAGTATGACCCAACCGGCTGCTGATTTCCAACCCTTCAAACATGGAACATAAAAAAAAAAAAAAAAAAAAAAAGTAAACTAAGTTTAGATGGTCCCGGGGGTGTAATCTCCACACGAATCCTCTATTGTCTGTGGGATAAGAACACTGCATGGACACAATGACACAAGCCTGGATGTGAAATACTGGTGTTTATTCGTTGGCACATTTATATTACAATCTTCAGTCTTCTCGCACTGGTTTCATTCCACAGTCCCAAATGACAAAAGAGGAAAATAAAATTCCAGTGACACATACACCTTGGAGAACACAATTACAACATGTATGTAACTTCAAGGCTGAGGTCAACGGCTAGAAGTGCACACGTGTTCAATTGCAACCGTTTTGGGAGAACTCTTTCAAAATTAACTACTGAATCAGTGTTAACCTTTAGAAGCTGTTGAAAGTAGGAAACTGGTTGGACCATTGTGCTAAAGGAAACTTGTTACAATCCTCAGCTGCAAGGTGATATGCTTTCATCGTTTCACTTTGGCCACAAGAGGGGGCTGTCTAATTAGAATGACATACTTTGGTAGATTGAAGAAATTGGGTTATCTGAAGCTCCAATTGTCATCATTAATAATTAATCCTCTGTTTTGTCTTTTTTTTTTTCAGTTCTGAAGCTTTGATGTCATACAAAAGAGGCAGTTTGATGGCAGGAAAGCATTTTTCCTCAGTCTTAACTCTTTACTTATTCATCACTAATTCCCTCCACAAATGTTCTCACTGTTAAAATGAGAAGGGCCTTTTGAGTTAGAAGGGACCTTAAAAAAAAATAAAATAAATTTTTAAACAGGTCTTATTGACGACATCTGAAGTGCACCTGCTAGGAGTAAGGGACTGTGTTAGTTATGTACAAGAAAAAAACTTAAAAAAAAAAAAAAAAAAAAAAAAGAACAAACAGAAAACAAATGGGTTAAAAGAACAAGTGGTAATAATAATAATAATAATTAATGATTTAGTCACTGGCTGTTACCTGCAGAAATCCTCCTCACATTCATTTTGACAGAACCTGTCAACCCTCCACAGACTAGACTGAACTGTAGCCAATTACACAGGGTTATATTTTGTTTCAGGTGCTTTGAGCCCAGATTGCATATTCAGATGAAAACTAAAGGTCTAATCAACAAAAATCTTCCATTAAGTCCTGGGGGTATAATAAAACAAGACTTTGGCCTCCACACCTCTGAGATGCACAGCAATAAAATCAGTCCAGAGTCTGAAACTCTCAGAGACTTTAGACTCTTTTCAGCCATTCTGTTACTCATGACTCACTTAAAATCAGGTTTTATTATCACACACTGATATCAGTCTGTATGACCTGGACTGGTTAGGACAGATGCCCTCATCAATGATAAATGGGAGTAAAGACAATAAAAAAGATAAAAAAAAAAGGAACAACCGTTTCTGAAATGGCCTTTTTCGAGGTTAGATTTTGTTCCCGTAGCCATTACTTCATTGTGATGAGATTCTTTAAACCAGTCTGATGTGGATTTACTCTTAAGTTCAGAAGGTATCTACTGCTGCAATGGCCCGTCAACCCCAAACACCTATTCATTTTCATCAAAATACATCATTTTCTAGCAAGCAAACTACATTTCCCATAAGTATTAGCTGTATGATCACCAAAACCTCACCAGAGTATAAACCAAATCCCAAATTGATCTTACAAACTCATCATACATGACAAATTCATCTTCGAAAACAGATTTTTGTCATTAGTTGACATAAGTGTTTGAAATGCCTCAAATTTAGTAAGAAATTGTTTTTTGAAAATAGGTGCAAAGTGAGACATTAAGATACAAACACAAAAATACTTCATAAAGATGCATGAATCACCCCCCCCAAAAAGTAAGACTTTTTCCTGAGACATTCCTGGAGACGTTTCGTCGCTCTCCATAATTATTTCAATTTTTTGCAGCTGTGAGCCGCTCCTCTACTTCTGTTGTGTATTGCATTGTGGGAGAAAAGCTCGTCAACAAACAACCTAAAGTATCTACAAACTAACTTAACTATTTTCTTCCAAACTTTAATTGATAACACACTTAAAAACCCGTCCGAGTTGGTATGTTGTGCTTTGTTGTAGTTTTTAGGGAAATGCAGCTGTTGCACAAAATACTAATTGGTTTTATTTTGATCAGAATGAGAGGTGATCAGTGTTTACCGCCCACCCAAGAAGCAGCATTTGTAGCTACTGGCTGACCCCGGGCGAGGACAGGGGGAAAGTGGCTCGCCTGAAAAAAGCTTCAGTGCTTGTCCATTTCTAAACCACAGCCATGTTTACTTCATTTTTATAGCTTGACCAAAGATGAGGAAAAACAGTAATTCCTTACAGTTGCAACTTTGTTTTGGTCTAAGAAAAAGTAGGAGAATACAGTATTCAGTTTTATATAGGCCCGACACTTACAGCCACAACCACAGCCACATTCCTTGTTTTTTAGCCTCAGAGTTACTGAATGCTGACTTCAAAACAAACAAACAAAAAAAAAACAAAAACTCCCAATAGAACTAAAACCAAAGCCACCAGTTCTTCCAGCCTCAATTGAAATGACATATAGCACTCACAGATGTGTAAGAGGCATTTTGTCATTGCACTCTCACCTTTGATCTATACAGAAATAAAGAATTTACAATAAAAACCTCTTACATGCTATCTACAGCGCCTCCAGTTTCACAGTATTGAGCCAGCTGCCTCACGCCCTATCCAGGCATGTGACGCAGCACGGCTAAAGAGACTTTTGCCAGACGTTAGAGAGAAAAAACAAAACAAAAAGAAAAAAAAACAAAAAAAAAAACTAGTATCCAAAAGCATTTTACATGTTAAAAACAAGGTCTCAAACTGTACAAGGCTTGTTTGTTCTGCATCTTGCCAAAGACAGCATTATAGTTTCCATTACTTTCAATGTCAAGCAGATGTTTTAAGTGTATTTGGGGATGCAGATTAAATACTAAACAAGGGGTTAAAAAAAAATTACCGTGATGAAAGTGCCCACTACTGTCACCTGTGCTATGTTACGAACACAATGTAAACATTTGCTTTTAAACAAACTGAATGTGAGGAGTAAAATATGGAAATGGGTTTAAATAACTTATGTGATATGTGCTGCATTTTTGAAATTACAAGTCTATGGTTGAAATTTACTATTTCTACCCTCTCAGTATATGGAGGAAGACAGTCAAGAGATAGCATCTTCAAAAGGTAAACAAAAAAGATTAAAAAAGAGGTAAAGACACTGAGGAAAAAGGTGGTTAATTTCACAATGTATGTTGACATTCTTTCACTCTTTACTCAGAGTGAAACCTGTAGTGCTTGGTTAGCTTCCCAAATTAGAGAAACACACTTAACACTTGGATTGAGAGACTACTGAGGGGCTGTATCCTTCTGATCCGAGAGACATCAACAACCACAATAAGGAGCAAAATGAAGAGAATCCAAAGACCTTACAAGTCTGTTTGCACAGTCAGCATTAGGTCACTCAAGCGAGTGAGACAATAGAACAGTGCTCATGCAAGACAAGTCACTTCCCACAAATCTGTTCATTCAGATACAGACAACATTTCCTATCCTCATGACAGGGGAGGGGATACACTAATGGGCACATTCATTCACAGAAAAATAACTGAAGATGGAGGAGACATTAAAAAGACCACCGAAAGCCTTCAGCTTAAGCACTAAGTATACACTTTTACATTACAACAGTAAAAAGTAGTTCTTGCATTCAATAAACACCACGCTAAGGGCGCATTAGGGAAAGAGAATGAGGGGAGCCGAGGGGGACACTTCATGCAATTGTCAGTAAAAAGAAAAAACAAAAAAAAAAGAGAGAGAGAGAGGGGTCAAAAATTACATTTACATTTACAAAGTGTTTCAGACTATTCACCCAACACTTGTCATCAAGTCTGTGCCATAGGTCTGGCACAAAGGAGTTGGCAAGGCAAACCATGTTATTGAGACAAAAAAAAAAAAAAAGAATAGAAGAGAGAAGAGAAGAGAAGAGTAGAAGAGAGAGAAGAGAAGAGTAGAATAGAGAGAAGAGAAGAGAGAAATGACACAAGTAAGAGCGCAAGTGGTGGCGAAAACTCCTGGAGGTATCAGAGTTGCGGTTTTAGTTATCTGATACCCGAGACGGAGCTCTGATTGATGCTGTAGGTAGGGGAGAGGTCCCCACCTATCGTAGCCACCAAAGGTGTTCCATTACTGGTCAGACAACTCTCCTGGAGAGCCTCAAAGTAGGTGGCCTGCACAGGCTTGTGACACTGCAACACTTGTATGGCATCGTCTATTTTAAACCATTCCCTTTTTCTCCCTGTTGACAAGAGCAAAACAACATTGTGGAACGAGTTACAACATGTGTGACACAAGAGGGGAAAGAAGCACAATAGGTTCTGAATAATTACCAGTACTATACGCAGCAGTAAAGCACAAATCACAAGGGCAGGAACAAAGCTCGTGTTATAATCCCCAAACAAACATATCACAAAACAACCTAAGCTGCAGTATCAGTTAGGCTTCAAAGAAATAAGGCTTTTAAAGCAAAGCCCTTGTGACTGCCTGAGAACTTTGCCCATATGATCCCTGTTTTGACAAGTAAACAAATGCAGGGGCCTTACCAATGTTGACCGAGTCCTCCCAGTCCTCCAGCACCTCTGTTACAATAAGAACATAAACGTAGGTTCTGTGTTTCCTCTCCTGGTTCTGTGTGGGGAGAAAAGGAAATTATTTTTTTTACCTCCTCAAATATTCTGCGGAATGTGTTGACATTTGAGGACCAAAAAAAAGTCTACAGATGTCAACAGATGGCAGCTTACCTCAAATACGCCAACTAAACGACCTAAAGTCCCCTTCACACCAGCCTGAAAATAAATACATACAACACAGTAATAAAGTATAAGAACATTTTAATCACATTTTTCTTCCCCTCATCAATGAAATGCTCTTTGTGCAAGATTTCCAAGTAACTGTCAGATGACTTTGTGTTAAAGTCAGTATCATGTTGGGGACTGAATGTGTGTTGACGTTAGCTCAAAGTGTCTATTGTTACACGCTGCTGCAAAGGTGGAGGAGAAGAAGAGAAGCACTGAACAACTGGGAAGTGAATGTGAGGATTTTCACAGAAAAATTACCTGAAACCTTGATGCAGAAATCTGTGTAGAGGTTGCTATTGTAGAAACAGTTATCAGCTCAGTAATGGAGGTAGCGAATGTCAACAATCAACTTCAACAAACTTTACAAAAGCACATGACCATGAGAAAATCCACCATAGGGCACCTTTAACTGTGCTGAGATTGTAAATACTGAAAATCAAACTGCAAGTACTTGGACATTATAAATCACACTTGGAAAGCATTTCATCTATGTCATCTACCTTGTGCAATAATAATCTTAGTTCTACGATTTTGACAACAACAGTAAGAATCTAAAATGTGTAACCCAGTGTTAATATCTCACTGGCTATAAACTAAATGCCCGAACTATACAGCTGCAAATCCCATAAACATCTCCATCTAGCTGCTGTTTAATGTTGCAAACCGAGTGCCTCGGTACAAAATAATGCGGGTTCAAATAAAAAGGTCAGAACACATAACAGAATAACAACTTCCCTGATGGTTGTCAATGATATTCTAATTGCTCTTCAACTCGAGAGCCAGAAGCAGATCTCATATCTTTTTCCACTGAGAGAACTTGAAAGCTTTCAACGCCTTAAAAATGTTCTACTGACAAGAAAAAAAATATCCTGCATAGATGCAGATCCATCCTGCTTGTCCCAAAGGTGAATAGCAGGTCGGGTTTCGATACGGAGCCCAGCCACTTGCTGACATCTTTGCAGCTTCTTCTTCAGGTTCCAGTTTCAGTCTATAAATAAATGTTGACTCCATATGCTGTACCGCGGAGTCAGTGTTGCACTCTCCAAGCTCTCGGCAAGATCCTATGGAAACGAACCGGGCCAGCACTAGAAGCCCCAAAGATGCACCAGGGATTAAGTGATAGGTCAAAAGTAAATGTGTTTATATTAGATGGAAAAATTTTCACCCAAGGCTTTTGTGTAATTGACAACACTACTGGGCATCAACTACAAAGAGGATGTACAGCATTGAGGCTACAAGTTATGGAACACTGTCCTGTGTTTTATTGGAGCAGGGCTGGCCTGAGACAGGCATTAGATCAGGGAGACAAAGAAGCTCTATTTGACCTTTGGCCTTTTCCTGAATCCTGTCTCTACACTGTCATGCTGGGCAAGAATCCAAAACAGTAAGCATAATCGCTGACTCGCTGATCATACGGTCATCAGAATAAGCTTGTCAGGATTAGGATATGTCCTGTTACACCACCGTCCAATAAGAAGCTTAGGAAGCCAGTGATGTATTGAGCAACATTCAAAGTCACTGCAGTTCCTGAATGCGGCCTTTTTCGCACTTTCCACACGGATCAAATGTGATGCGACATTGCTTTTGGCCACGTGGAAATGATTTGGCAGGCTGTACACTCCAGCAGCCACCAAAGCTACCAAACAGAGGGAACCAGGATAAAGGATGATATCAGCATCTGTCAGTGTGATGGATCACAGACAGAGAATAGGCTTTATATGCTCGATGGCCTGCCAAGAGCTGACAGCTGGGTGATATTCAATTCCTTCACTTACTTGCCACAATTTAGATCATAATGCCCCAGAGATGTTGCCACTCTTAAACACTGATAGAACAACTGATTAAAGGGACTGAACACAGTACTGATTTCCAATAGGTTCAGAGCACGTACCTAATTTACCTTCATCCCTAGTGCATATATAAGCAAAAATCCATGTCTTGTCCTTCAAAACACCTCAGTAATAAGCCTACAGATAAAAATAGAAGACACAAATAAATATCACTCCTTTCTTTTATTTCAAAGTGTTGTAAGATCAGATAGTGTCGCAATGCAACCACTGGACAGCAAGTGTTCAATCTCAGTGTAATCTCCTTTGACACCTAAACACTGCTATGTAACATGATGCTATGATACAGCTTACATGTTGCTAGGCTCTGCCTCTCTGTCCATGAAAACAGGATGACTACACTGACGAAATGGGTTTTGAGAGTAAGGTATTAGGCCCACTATTATATACAGAGATGATTTAATAGAAATGAAACACAACACTTTTGTTAACCTATAATGTGGTTCAGTACAAATGGAAGTAAATTCTCAGAACAAAATTCCTGGCTGCGAGTTTCACACATGGGTTTCGGATAAGGGTAAGGCCAGGTTGGCCACAGTGGAATCTGACAACATTCGCGAGAAGGAATAAAGAGATGTGCTACGCAAGTCTAAATTGAATATACAAGTTGGTCTGAAACAGAACCCACCTCTTCACACACTTCTCGAGCTGCAGCAACATTGGGCTCCTCCTCTGGCTCCATTCCCCCTCCAGGAACTATCCACTTATCAGGATGTCGACTACTGCTCACCAGCAGCACCTGCAACGAATCAATCAATACCGTTTAGGTATAACAATTGGGCTCAATGCTGTTTTAGCGAGAGTCAAACCGGTTTTCGAGGCTGAATGGGAACCTGATAACTCTGACAATGAGATTTAATCACACTCCCATTAAAATCCCTGCAGTTTGTAGGATGGGATAATGTAAAGCATGCATGTTTACACTTTTGGAGACTCAATATGTGGTTGCAAACCAACTATTTAATGACTCAATATGACTTAGTAAGCATGCTTTTCTGCAAATATATGGATGATACCCCAAGGCTTGGCTAAGTGCTAACCTTCTAGACTTTAGTTTCTGGTAAAAGGAAGTGTTGGTCATACAGATAGCTTTTCCTAATCAACAACCCTTGCTGTTTACAATCTTGCCTCTACTTTTGAGGAATTACTTTAGACTCAACTCGTCCCACCCCTGGTCAAATATTTCTACAACAAAGAAATCTTTGTTTGTGTTGTTGACTAGACACCAGCTTTTCAAATCGAGTCTGATCTGAAATAACCCTTTGCAGGCTACTTGGAGTGATAGGTTTTCGTGGGAGAGCGCAGTAAGGTAGCGGCTGTGGCCAATATACAGTTCCGTTAACTACGCGAGGATATTTGTACAGGACACATCGGGTTAAGAGTTTGTATTAAGATTAGCATGAGCTTTGATTCTTAGTGTTACATATAATAAACTATACGGTAACCCCATGTAAGATTTAGAAATCTAAGTTAGCCGGTTAACTGGTCCAGCGTTGCCTCGAAGCTAATGCTAGCAATGCTACCTACCAGTGTTGGCTAGCAATACCAGTTGCTTGACGCTAACATAGTTATCTAACAATTACCGAGTGTTAGTTTCACCCTAACGTGGGTAAATTTTATTTTTGAACCCCAAACAATGACTTCCGTAGCCAGATGATCAAAAGAATGAATTCCTCACTGATCACAGGTTGTGCTGTGGTCGCTGGCCGACAGCCGGCTGCCCACAGCAGCCACACGGCTAGTTAGCATGCTAACATTACCATGTAGCTAACAGGTTGTTTCCAAGTATAACCGGCAATGCCGAACCGATGCTGCTAAAGAGGCTTACATAACACTTAGGTAAGTAAGAGCTGAAAAGTAATTGTTATGTACGGCTTTTACAGAGACGACAAGAGGCTAAATTAACTAGTGTGTTAGCGTTATCAGCTGGCATCAAACAACAATAGCGTTGATGTGTATATACTGATATATAAACAGAGGATACACTAAAAGCAGCTCGGAAGGCTAACGTTAGCCGGGCCTTCCAGACAGTGACATCCCCGGACTCACCTCCTCCTCGCTCTCGCTCCTGAAGCACAGACAGGCGGCCCGCTTCTTGTAGCCATCCCCGTCGTACGTCCGGGTTTGGTTTGACTTCAGCTTCATCATTTCGGGGGCACAAAAGTTCACAATTACAGCTACGTTTACCTCTTATAAAGATGACGTTTATAGACGCAAAGTCCTCCTCCGGGGAAACCTCGGCGTTTTTACTTAAAAGAAATAACTTCTTCTTCGCTTCATTTTCACAAACCTGGGCACATCTACGGCTCGGTCGCCATTACAAGGAGCCGCTACGCCCACGACGTAATTTAACCTTTAATAACTCGTCCAGCGTAAGAAATTCACTTAACTTATGTTGAAGAATTGAGGCAACGGATACAAGGAAAACGCAACACCACGCTCGAAACCGGTGAAGCAAACTGGCACTTTGGGCTCTGACTCGCTTTCCACGGCCACTTGTTACAAACTGAAACAAATCCAAGTTTCTGTCAACTTAGTTTGAACAGTTTCCGGGTAACAATATGAAAATAGTATTTTAGCGTACATGAGATGTGTGATGTGTGAAGCATCACTTTCAGCACCGCAGGTAATGGACAGCGCCAGCATGATCCTCCAAACGGATCCAAATATGATGGGACGAAAATGGGAGGATGCGTCATCACAGGCTTATCTGACTTCACCAGTGTCATAGGAAAGAGAATTAGGAGAATTATATGCGATTATTTTTACAGCAGATTGTCATTGGCACATCAACATCATACTTTTGTCATAATAAATCACCAGAGATGTAACACAGTATATCAGTATAACAATCACCAGAGATGTAACACAAAACGGTAGTGCCCCTATTGATTTAAAACACCTATAATTTTTAATCTTCAAGGTTCAAAGTAACTTTATTAGTACCCATGGGTAGATTTGTTCTGTTTTAACAGGAGTGGGAGTTTTACACAGACATTTAAATGCAGGACAGATGTGAACATTTAAAAGCAGAAAAAAAGACCAAAAACACTAACATCCCAATAAAACCTGTTAAAAGCGTGACACAAGACACAATAAATACAGTTGCGTTGAGCTATTTAAATTATTCTTGTCTGATTTGTTTATTATCAGCTGCTATTTTGTTCCATTATGCATCGTCTAACTGCTACTGTATTTTCTTACAACTGCTATTGTATTTGATACACATTTTAATTTATCCTTCATATCACTTATTTACCCTATTTTTAAATTGTGTGATATTTAATAACAATGTGACAGAGAAACAGTCTATCAATTCTCTGTATGTCCTATGCATCTAGGGAATTAACAATGAAAAAAAAAAATCTGTAAATCTTGAATATTAAATCTTACTGCAATTGCAAATAGCTGCTGGTTTGCTCTACATTTTACCAATAAACCTTATTTGCAGAGTAATAATTGACAACTGTAAGTTAAAACCAGATCAGTCTTCCAATAACATGAAATAGATAATATAATAAAAGTGCACTTAGACTTGTTTAAAAGAGAAACTGCGGCAGAAGCACAATTATTCCTGTGGTCTTATCTCTCAGGACTGTGAATCTCTGTTTGTTTGGCAGGAGCTAAAACCCATTCAGTCATTCATGGGAGTCATCATTAAAGATAGAGCTGGCGAGCTGCGAGGACTGTTTGGTGTACAGGGACGCCAGGCACAGCTGTGACTCCCCAATCAGCCCACTAGATTATTTGATGATCTGATTGACTTTTTCTCTTTCAGTGGCAGGTTTCCAAGCAATGGCACAAGTGAAAAAGACACAGTCGAGTATATAAAAGCACAATAAAACAGTATCATCATGATATCAGTAGTGTGGAAACAGGACAACTTGTGCAGACAAACATAATCTTCTTACATTTTTTTTTTTTATTATCAGTGATACAGGAGATCATTTGCTTAGCTGAGGTAGCCGTGTTATTTACTGATGATATTTTGTTCCCGCATACAGTGTAAATAGTATTGAAGCACAACTATCTGAAACGGTGTGATTTTCAGAGCTGCTTTGTTCAGTATGATTTCACTGAACTATAAAAACAACCTCGAGTATCATTTGAAGAGAAAACCAGCCTAAAATCAGCATCATTGAAATTATAACTATTGACAACATAATTGGTACTGAGTGTATGATCCACTCTCCATCTTCAAAGACTCAACACTGATATCACCAAAGGACATCAGCTCCTGGAAAACCCTGCTGAAACCAGACAGGTCACTGTGGTAGGTCACAGCTGGTATGATGTCATCTGGTAATCCCTTTGCTATGTCTAAGATCGGTGCATGCTGTCTTATTTCAGCAGGGTTTTCCAGGAGCTGATGTCCTTTGGCGATATCAGTGTTGAGTCTTTGTCTGAAGATGGAGAGTGGATCATGCACTCAAGGCGTGGCCACTGGGATGCTGTGTCACTCACTTCTGCTCCTGGGTCGTGGTCCATTTTCAGTCAGGCGCTACCATTTAAACCTGCAAAGACGCCAACATAACTTAGCTTATTTTCTATTAGCATTAGGATTGGCACTATATAACACTGTACATGTACTTTAACCCTTTAACTCCTGAGACTTTAGCAGTTCCATAGTCAAAAATAAAGAATAAAATAAACAAAAACAGCCAAAGTGACCAATGAAAATAAACAAAAATGAATCATAGACCAACAAAAGAATAAGTAGCATGAACAAAGTAAGACACAAACAGAACAAAATTAAAGGAAAAAAAAAAGAAAAACAAATAAATACGCAACAAAATGAACAAAAACTAATCCATATTTACTAAATAATAAATAACATGAAAGAAATTGCAAAAAAAAACAAAAACACTAAAATTAAATAAAATTTAAAAAAGAAAGAAATAACTAGTATTGTAATTTGGTTGCAGTAGTTTTAGTTTAGGCTTTTTCTTTTTCTAAATCAGTTGCTTTTTGACACCTGTTTGTTTACATACATCAGTTCCATGAAAAAAAAAAAAGTAAAAAAAAAAGGTTGAAGGTTGAACTACTGAGGTAATTTTTTTAATGTCAAAATTTAACTTTCTGTCAAAATTTCGGTCCTATTTTTGGCTCCGCTATTTTATTAAAAATTAATAAATTTTGGGGTAGCTCACAGCAAGAGGTTGTATTTTTTTGCATTTACAGTATCTGTGGTCGTCATTAGGTCCATCCTGGGGGGAAATATGTCTTCACTTCTCTTTTATTTTTGGGTCTAAAAAGCTGGAAAGAAGTGCCAGATACCAAAATGGACCCAGTTCCATAAAAGCACCCAATTACACATGACTTTACAACCCACTGCAGCCCTGAGTAAATGAAAGCATGAATCAACAGCCTTTAAAACTAAGAATGAGAAATGGTATAGGTTTCTGTTTCACTCAGTAGAAAACCACAGAATCATACAACCCTGTTTCATGGCCTTACAGGACATATCTGGATATTTCTCTGGGAGATGACTAAAACATAAACCTTGAACATATTTATTTTTAAAATATGGTTTCTATTTCAGTTTACCTTCAGCTTTATCTACCATTCTTTGGCTGATTATTCAGTAATATTCTATTCATATGATTCACTTCCCAAAATGACAATTAAGAGTTTATTTGATTTGTTTGTGAGCAAACATAGCAAAAATAGATTAACACTTTAACTCCTGAGACTTCAGCAGTTCCACAGTAAAAATAAAATAAGAAAAAAAAGAACAAAAACAGCCAAAGTGATCAATGAAACAATCAAAAATTAATAATAAACCAACAAAATAATAATTAACATGAAGAAAGTAAGACACAAACAGAACAAAATTGAAGAAAAAAAAAACCAACTAAAATGTAGAAAAATAAGCAAAATAAACAAATGGGGGGGACTAAAATGAAGTTTAAAAATAAGAAAAAAAAAACTACTATTATAATATGGTTCCAGTAATTTTATTTTTGGCTTTTTCTTTTTCTAAATCAGTTGCTTTTTGGCACGTGTTTATCGCCATACATCAGTTCCATGAATAAAAGACAGTAAAAAAAAAACAAAAAAAAACAAAACAACAACAACAGGAAAATCACCACAACACTGGAAACAACAGGGAAAATCTGAAAACACAAGGAAAATGATTTCATTCCAAACACGTCAGCACTGACACGTCAGGGGTTAAATGTTAATAATAATGAACTTTATTTGTATCGCACCTTTCATACAAGGATTGTAGCTTAAAGTGCATGACATCAATAAAAATGTACAAGAAGTCAGAAATAAAAATGCAGTGAAAAGAAAATTTACATGTTCATTAAGTGATTATAAATAATTATAAAAGTTACACAAGCGCAAGAAAATAACATGCTATGCAATAAGAAGTGATTATACATAATTTATAATATTTAAATAAAACGGGACATTCAGGGTTAGGGTTTGTAACCCCGTTATTATCTCCCTTCAAAGGCTAATAAAAATAAAAATGTTTTTAATTTGGTTTTAAATTTGTATTCCATAACTTTGGCGCATAGTTAGCAAAGGCTGCATGCCCAAAGGCTTTAAAAGGGTTACATTCTAAACATTTGTCTCTGCTTGTTGCTATCTAAATCTCCCAAATGTCAACTAATGTTAAAACCATGTTAATTACACACACAAAAATAAATGAAAACTCAAATAATTGATTTTTATCTCTTTTTAGACACTATGAATCCAATTATGGGATTATTTAAACCAAGAGTTAAACACAGTATTTAAAAAGATTAAAAAACAAACAAACAAACAAAAAAACACCAAAAAACTATTTCCTTTACTTTCTTATAGATGGGTAAACAACATTGCTTAATTTTGCCTCTAGTGCTGATAAATAAAGTTTAATGGACTCCTCACGGACTAATGATATTTGGTT
>JAPTYR010000025.1:3671955-3683662 GCA_029814505.1 Siphamia roseigaster | reverse complement strand
GTCATGACCGGAAGTTGATAAATCGTCATCGTCAATTGTAACCATCTTTTATATGGATTCGATTTCGACAACCACTTACTCTATGAGCGATTTTTATTGTTGGTTGTTGAACAGTTTTATGGATGTCGGCACAAATGAATCCTTGTAGCGATTCAGCCTGGATCTGGGAATCCTGAATCTCCTGCTGGAAGGTAGTAGATGGAACTCATGTTCCAGAATGTGAGTCAGGTCAGACACATAGAGACAAACAGTCACATCTATGGGCAATTTTAGATGAACCAAGTAACATATCAATGCATGTATGGATGGTGGGAAGAAGCCAGAGTACCCAGAAAGAACATGCAAACTCCACACAGAAAGGTCCCACCGACTGGTGTTGGAATCAAACCCATGACCTTTATGTGATGAACGAGTGCTACCCACTGCACCACCCGTAAAGATAATTAAAAAAAAAAAAAACAACAATAAGTGGTACCAGGCCCAATAAACCCTGCCCCTCGCAAATATTTTACCTGATTTTTCCTAACTCTTATCATCGTGAAAACAAATTTTGGTGACCTTGACCTTGACCTTTGACCTACATTCACCAAAATTTTGATGGGTCCATTCTGGACCATCTCGCACCTTTCCTGAAAACTTAATGCAAATTGGTCAAGTCGTTTTTGTGTAAAGTTGCTGACAAACAGACAAACAAAAAAACTAACCAAAAACAATACCCTCAAAGGGGAGGGGCAATAATACAAACAACAGTAATATAGACGCTAAACCACAGTGGGTGTCACAGTTTGTTCTTTTTGAGTGTTTGCAAAGTCCACCCAGGGTTCCCAGCCCCACTGACAAATTTTTTTGGCTAACATTCTTAACATAAAAAAATACAACTACCGTACATGTATTAAACAAACATGTCAACTCCACCCCCCCATACATACTCCTACCTCATTTATATATCCTTTTGAGACCCAGCAGTGTATTTTGGTCAACTATAAGGAACAGGTTTCACTGTTTTACAAAAATAACACTGTCCACTGCAAAGGAAAATACATTAATCTGAAGATAAAAATAATAAAAATGAAAAGCCTCATGCTCTTTCCAATTGAGACAAATATTTATGTATTTTATAAATGTGGAAAAAAATAACAAAAAAAACCCTGACTTTTCTCATACTCAGGAGGATATATACAATGACGGAAGAAGTACTCCCATCATTTCCATAAATGAGTACACACTGAAAAATACTCTTGTCCTGTTGTTCAGACCTTCATTCAATTAAAGTAGCGCACGTTCTGGTAGAAAGTACTACAAATATGTTAATTTATAGTCAAATAATCCCTGTCAGTGTAGCTCACTGGGTTTGTACCACACACAATAGTTTCATAATGGATTCATCAGATAATATGTTTTCATTTCCCACAGGTCAAAGGTTAAATTTACTTATACCTGTTTTTTAATTTTACAAAAGTAGGTTTGAATAAAACACTGAAGAGCAAAAAATGTTCTAACTGAATAAAATATTACATAGAATTTAAGGCAGTAGTATATTATATAATATTAAACCAGATGGTAAATAATGTCAAAGTCACATTAGTTTCATCAGATTATTAAGTATAATAATAATAATAATAATAATAATAATAATAATAATAATAATAATAATAATAATAGAATATCATATAAATAATAATAACTCCAAATGTCCTCCTGGGTTTAATGTGGAACATTTTTAAATTACATGAAAATATTTCTATTTACAAAACACCCTGATTGTAAAGTGCGAGGTTTTGTGAATGTAGTTTGAACTTAGTGTTTTCTGCATATAATCTAAGGGTTAAATCCACTGTCCATGCTCAAATGTATAAACAGCAGGATGAATAAGTGAAGGCACTGATGGGAGATCATGATAAAATAGGTCAAATGGATCTGGGAGTTTTCTGTAGCTGCTTATCTGTCATTATAACCATAAAGCAAAAAGAACAAAAGAAACATTTAGAAATGAAAACAAGGTCACAGCTGGAATCTGGAAGTTGAATACACAGAGGAGAGAAGGAGAGAAAAAAGGATGACAAAAAGGAAGAAGAAAAGACTGGAAGAAGAAAAAGGACGACAAAAAGGAAGGAGAAAAGACTGGAAGAAGAAAAAGGACGACAAAAAGGAAGAATAAAAGACTGGAAGAAGAAAAAGGACGACAAAAAGGAAGGAGAAAAGACTGGAAGAAGAAAACACAAGCAAACAGAAGTGAAGGTACAGATGGAGCTCAAAGAAAACAAAGGAATATTTTTGCATAAATGAGCAGGTTTGAGTCTGATTTTAAACCCCTGTGTACAGAAGACAGCAGGTCAAAGGTCACGTTTATCCCAGGGTAAAAGCCGGGGTTTAACCCATAAAGACCCAAACAGCATGGTCCTTGGATATGACCCATTTGGATGTTCAGAGACTCTGTAGTTACCATGGAAACACCGTCATCTTCTACAATATTCATTCACCAGTAAGTGATCAATGAGAGTGGATGGACATACATGGGTTTATGTTATAATTTTGCTGAAAAACACACTTTTTTCTTCAACCTTCCTTATTTTCATATAATAACTGTCGAATTTACTCTGAGCTTTTTCAGAACATCAATACAATCAGTAAGTTAAATACAGGAGAATACATGAGTTTCACACACAAAAAAACACACACACACAAAATACAGAGGCTCATTTTACAATAAATGGTGATCAATCACTTAAAAAAGTTTAAATATAGAGAAACTGACACATAAGTAACACTGGGTCATTATGGGATAAGGAGGGTTTCAGGTGCTGTTTGTATTAAGGTGTATTCTTTAAGTATGTGAAAAAAGAAACAATCTGTTGCATACTCACACAACTCTTTGGTGGTTACAACTAATAACAACACAGAGACGAGAGTAATTGTATTGTAGACCATGTGATCTACTTTGAATAGACCAGAGAAATAAATGAGCTGTGTATTCAGGAATTAAAAACAAAAAAAAATAGCAATCAATGAACCCTTTAACTCCCGAGACTTTAGCAATTCCATAGAAAAACAAAAGAAAGAATAAAATAAGCAATAAAATGAACAAAAACAGCCAAACTGATCAATAAAAATGAACAAAAATGAATAATAAAGCAACAAAATAATAAGTAACATGAACAAAGTAAGATACAAACAGAACAAAAGTGAAAAAAAGAATACAATAAAAACGAAATGTAGAAAAATAAACAAAATAAGCAGCAAAATCAACAAAAACGAATAAATATTTACAGAATAATAAATAAGTTGAAAAAAATTACAAAAAAATAGAAAGAAAGAAAGAAAGAAGTAGTATTGTAATTTGGTTTCAGTAGTTTAGTTTTCCTAAATCAGTTTCTTTTTGACACCTGTTTATCTCCATACCCAAGTTTAACAAAACCCAGTAAAAACACAGAAAAAAAAATGTTGAATTTTTCTGAATATTTAAACTAAACCATCCATTCACAACGAGTCAGTGCTGACGCATCAAGAGTTAAAGGGTTAATCAAGTTTCAACTTCATCAGGAAGGAAAACAAAATACTTTTATTTGTATTAAGAAAACAGAAATGTGCTTTTACTTCGAAAGTCACAGAGCGGAAATGGTTGCCGCTCCGTTTGTCTCCTGAACTTTCGTTTTCATTTCTGGGGAAACTAGCTTGTATGTTGAGCTAGTAGTTATCAGATATTAGAGCCATGGCAGGTCTAGAGGTGTTGTACACCTGTGTGTCCGGTAGTATCAGCTGTCCACAGGATGCTTTGGTGTGTTTTGTCCACTGGGAGTTAATCAAAGGCGGATACAGGTGCATCGGCTCCGGGGACGAGGTGAGTCCAAACAGCTAGCATGCTAACATTAGCTAACAACACTGGGTTTATTGTCCCGAACCCATGGAAAAACACTGGTTATCTTAATAATGCACCCGTAGAAACTAGTGAACAGTCCCGTAACAGAAGTCGTGACTTTATTATCAGTCATTTGTGAAACATTAATCATCTTCTGGACACTATTTGGACAATCACTGGGATAGTGGCTTATGTAACTTCAGTGTCATCAGAATAAAAACTACACTTACATACAACACCCACAGTTTATGTCGCTTAACTGTCATCAGAATAAAAAGTACATTTACATACAACACCTACAGTTTATGTAGTTTCACCGTCATAAGAATAAAAACTATATTTATATCCAACACCCAAATTTTTTGTAGCTTCAGTGTCATCATAATAAAAACTGCATTTACACTGTCCGTCATACTTCAGATTCATAATGTTGACTTCATGTCCATCCATGTCCCCCCCTCCCCCTACAGCCCCGCAGCAGTGATAAGAAGTCTGAGTTGTTGCCTGCTGACTGGAGCAGTAACAAGGAACTGTACAGCCTTCGATATAAACCCATCAGTGGTGACACACAGTTTCTGCTCAAAGCCATCTCTGTGGACTCCACTGTGATATTTAACCTCCTGGTAAGTACAGCTGCCTCTGGAAATGGGACCACTGAGAACTTTACTCTGCAGACATGTTCAGAAACTCACTTAGGTAAACAATATGATACTCTATGTGGAATTTACATGGTTCTAGTTTATAATCATCTGACACCAGAATCTTTAACAGGATGTTTTATTCAAGAGTAAAGGTCAAGACTGATTCAGAAGAATATATTCAGTTGGGTTGGATTTATAGGGTGTGTGTACTCATAAATATTTCCTTTAATTTTAATCTATTAAAGACCCAAACATCCACCTTTAACCCTTAAATACCCAAATGTCCCCCTTTAACCTAAACTATCTACTGATCTAAACTGTTTAATAGCTGTTGATCCAGTAATTCTATCATTCTGTCAATCATTGGTGTAAAATACAGTTCTTTATCTTTTCATGGTCATCAGATATGACCCATTTGGACGTTCAGAGGTAGTTAACGTAGAAACACTGTCATGTTCTACAACATTGATTCACTAGTAGTTGGATCATTAACAGTGGTTGGAAACAAACAAAAATACATAAAATCAACAAAATATTCAGCAACTTGAATAAAATAAACCATAAGCTGAACAAAACTGTTGAGAAAAAAAAAGAAATTGGTAATAAATGTAGACAAGTAAAGAAAATAAACAAAAAATTAAGTTAAAATAATTAAAGGGTTAGTTTTGAATTTTTCAAAAATGAATCTGTATGGCATCCCCGTCACCAGTGTCGTGCAGCCACACTGACTTACCATGACAGTGTCCTGTGAGCCCAGTTCTGGTCCAGTTTTGGTCAAAACGAAAGTAGTCCGGCAAGTTTACTGGGACATTAAAATAAAATGTTTTTCTTCTCAAAACAGCACGTGTTCAAAAGAGTAATTTATTTGCGTCATAAAACCAATATCCATGCTGTTGACTAGTGTGCAGCAGTCAGCAGCATGACAGCGTCCACTGATAGTGATTGAGAGAAAGTAGGGCTAAGTGATTACTTTTTCGTGGATATTGGTTTTGTGACACAAATAAATCACTCTTTTGAACACATGCTGTTTTGAGAAGAAAAACGTTTTATTGTCGTGTCCCAGCTAACTTGCCAGAGTACTTTAGTTTTTAACAAAACTGGATCAGAACTGGGCTCACAGGATACTGTCAGGGGTCAGTCAGTGTGGCTGTACGACACTGCTGACGGGGATGACATACAGATTCATGTCAAAAATCCTGAACTATCCCTTCAAATTACCAGTTGTTCAGTTATAATGGTCTATGTACTGTGTCCATAGTCTGTGGACATTTTGAATCCGGGTGTTTCTTTTCTAACTGAGGTCTGGGATACAAAACAATAACAACTAATGACTGAATATAGTTTATATTGGATAAATATCAGTGCATTGGTTAGTTTGGGTTAAATTGTTTTCTTTGTTTACAAAATTACTCACAGATGGTTTAGACTGAATTTATGTCAGTATTGATTTGGTTTTGCTTTATTTGTTCATGACTGATTCTAAATGTTGTACCTCCAAATTTAATAAAAAAAAAAAAAATCCTTTTCCGTCTGTAAATATTTTTCCTCCACGACTAACCATCTACTTTCATCACATCTCACTGAAGAAGAAACATCTCTCAGTACACTTGAATAAAATATGAATGTTTCTGTGTCGGATCCTGTCAGGACATCTGAGAGCTGGAGACATGATGTCTACTCAGTAAACTAAGTCTGTCTTTCTTCAGTTTTCTGATCTAGTAACCTCTGAGCTTTTATGAACATATACATGATCAGCGAATTAAATATAGGAAAAGGTGTGCCTTCCACTGAAAAATGCTGTGGATAATAGTATAATAAATGTTGTTAAATCACTCTGGGGAAAAACAAGACTCGTGGAAGTTGTTACATAGTTCTGAGTTTTTAAGGGTTAAACACCACAGTATTTTCCTCTTTATTTCCAAGTTTAGTTAATGCTGCTTTAAGTAAAAGTGCACATTTATGGTTTTATTTATCAAATGTTTTGGGGAAAAAAATCATTGAGGTCCAGACTTTGACGTGCTTTCTGTCTTTTTTCCAGAACTCCAGTACACAGCAGGTGAGCGACCTGACAGTGAACATCAGTGACCATGTCAACGTGGACCACTTACACACATTTGACAGGTGGGTTTGGGTTCCTATGAAGACTGTTCTAGACCATTAATACTGATGTACCTTTAGATGACTGGGTGCCTCTGGAAACTGTTCTGGACCTTCAGTATTGTTTGCCTTTTTACATGATTGTATACTGCATATTTGTGTTCACATAAACCAAACAAAACTGAACTGATTGAATGGGTATCATCAAGATTTAATCAATCCTGCCTCTCTCACCAATGTTCGTTATTGATCTGGGACCTTAACTTCATCCTTATTGGTTCTTCTTTTAGGTTTTCGGTCTATGTTTTTAGTTTTCTTTAATAGGAAAATGACAGCTGCAGTGTTTTTGAACTAAATTCTATCGTAGACTCTGATTCTAACGTTAAAGTACTGGAAACGATAACATTCGGTAACGGTTGTCTTTTTACTCAGTTTATTTTTATATATATGCTGGCCTCGTGGCTATCTGGCCCCTGGTCAAACCTGTGTCTTCACAGCCAGGCCAGCACGAACTGCATCTTGGGAATTATTTCCAGCCTGGCCATTGCATCCTTGGTTTAACCTCCTGAGACCCTGAGTCCTCTTTCGGAGACAAGACTTTCATAGCTTGATTGAAGAAAAAAAAAAGTTGTCCACTGCAAAGGAAACTCCATAAAAAATTTGAAAATGGATCTGAAAAAACTGTTGCATTGCACTTTTTCCCCCCAAAAAAGCAATTATTTTACGTAAAAAAGTCAAAACTTGTACTTCCCTGGGTCTCAAGTCAAGACATTGATGGCAGACAAGAACCACATATGCGGGGTTTTTCCTGGCTCAAAATGTGGCAGAGGTGGTACCATTCTGACCATGCATCAACACCTGTATATATTCTGTGGATTTAACTGAATCTTTTTTTAAAAGGCAACATTTTTAGTTAAGGGTTCTAATAAGAATATGACGGTTACCATGTTACCTTCCATGTTACATTGAATACAGATTCTGTATTCCAAGGGTTCTATGTTACTGAGAACTTGCAAGTGGAACAGAACTTGGACCATGACTGATCATGTTACATGAGAATGGAATGACAAACAGACAAGAACGCATTTGACAAACGGCCTTTGTCTTTAATATTCCGTTCCTGGGGGGGTCAGATAAGTGTAGTGTCAGATTTGTCTTTTTTTTTTTAACATTTGACTTTTACTCCTTGGATCTTTCCTCAAATGGAATACAGATATACACATATATACCAATCTCCAAAAACATCTGATCAACTGATCTAAAAGGGTTATTAACTTACAAGCCACTAATCCTGTCAATACATGTAAATAATTTGTGTCAGTACAGTTATCCATCTTTTCATGGTCATCAGACATAACCTGTTTGGACGTTCAGTGGCTCTGTAGGTACCATGGAAACTTCTACAACACTGATTCACCAGTAAAACCCATGGAGTTGGATCAATGACAGTGGATAGACACGCTTGGTTTTTGTTCAGTTAGTGATAGATTTGACTGATAAAGTCAGTTTTTCCAATTGTTTTCCCTGTTTTTGGTATCATATCCTTCAAATACAATACCAGCATAATAATCAAAGTACATGATCACTAAAATAAATAAATTGTGTTGACATATGACTAATGTGAGGTTAGTTCCCTTTGTACATAAACCGCTACAGGGACAGTCCTTCAACGCCCCTCAGCCTTAAACTCTCAGGGTGTTTCACAGCCTGTATCTGTTGTTGAATTAGTGCTTCTGCTCAAAGTTACGAGTCAGTGCATGTCCTGCCTCTCATAATAGTCAGGGGACCCTGTCCACTTTCAGAATTACTGTTGGGAAGTGCTCACGACTGATTTCTCCCATAGATTTAACTTTGTGTCACAACACCTCCCTGTCATTTTAATCTGATATATTCAACCTTTTCTTTTCTAGTGTCTTCAAGGACACAGACAGTTTTTCTGACAAGGTGAAGACTCAGCTGCTACCGGTCCAGGACAGACCGACAGGAAGTAGAAGTGAGATGAAGAATCAGAGGGAGGAGGAGGAGCAACGGAGGCGGAGCTCAGAGGACGCCGACCCTCTCCGCATCCCCAACAGACACCCGAGACACCCACACCGGTCAGTATACCAGGAGCAGAGGAAGTTAGGTATTTAATTAACTACATGAGTTAATTACCTCTGCCAGGAGGTTATGTGATCACCTGAGTTTGTTGATGTGTTCGTTCGTTAACAGGCGTTACTTTTATTTCATTATCAATTGTTTTAGCTTAGTGTTTTTAGTTGGGTAATTTAAGATTCCAGAGCACTCTGTTACTGCTGCACTTTATGGCTGGACGCCTCAGCTGTTTTGATTCTGTTCATTGATGGATCTGTGTGTATGTGGAATGTGTCTTGTGTTGAATGTCCTTGTCCTTTGCTGCAACCCATCTCTGCAAACTGAATTGCCCCTTGAGGATAAATAAAGTAATCTGAATCTGTACACCAAAAGCAGCTATTAAAGGCACAGCTGGTCACAAAGCCCTAAAACGGTAATATTCACATGGGTATGTCAACCAAGTGACAGAGCTCATGTCATGGACGAAATAATAATTAATAAATAATAGAACTAAGGATAATACAGCCTACTCCATAAATCTGAAAAATCCATTTAAATAAAAACTTGATCAGATTTTCTGTCAGTGACAAATTATACAGAATTTCGGCTCCATGGTTTTTAAAAGTCTTGATATTATAATGGCTACGTTTCCATGATGTCTTTTAATTCAGTTATTTATTCTGAATAAAATAATTCGGGATTAAAGCTATTTCCTTTATGTTTACATGGAAATGTTAAAGGTTTCCATGGGAAACGGATATATTCTTGCTTTAGTTAATTGGGCTTTCAGAGTTGGAGGTACAGTTCTTTGAAACTATTATATACAGTTTTGTTTTGAGTGTGTCAAACTATTTGGCTGATTGTGTTACTAAAGTCATTATCACCTCGACAAGGCTTTATGTAAAAAAAAAACCCGTATCTAATATCTACACAGTATCTATACTTTTCACTTAATAAAATGGGTAATGCATATCCCTTCTTATAATTCCTAGATATTTAGGTTGTGCTTGTTGCCAGATGGTGGAGTTGCACCTGCAGCAGCCCCTCCAGATGCTGCTGAGTGTTTTTGAGGGTATTTTTGAGGAGCCCTGACAAAACATTTTTTCAACACAGCTTCTAGTTTACAGGTGTGTTAATAAAAAAAAGCACCTGATAATTTCACTTACCAGTAGGTCACCACTACAGATTATTCTCAGTATATTTTTTTCATATTTTCAGCCCTGGTATCCTATCCAGATGACATGTTGGTGTCTGACAGAGGCTCTTGCAACCCCCTCCCCAATCAAATCACCATTTGTTATAATATTATCCTCTGGGTTTTGCATTTTTCGATGAAAATCTGGTATTTTGTTAGAATTAATTCACCGATCATGTAGATGTTGATTAAAACTCAAAGTAAATTCAAAGGCTATTAAATTCAAACAGAGAAAATTGAGGGTAAAGGTGTCTTTTTCAGTCCATTCTGTCAATAACTGAACATAACTGAATGTAAATAACTGAACAGGTCCATCCACTGTCAATGATCCAACTCAATTGGTTTTAGTGGTGAATCAATGTTGTAGAGCATGATTGTATTTCCACTGTAACTACATACGGAGCCTCTGAATGTCCAAGTAGGTAATATCTGATGACCATGAAAAGATGACTAACTGTATTTACACCAGTTATTGACATGGATTGATACGATTAATGACTCAACTGGTAATGAGCTGTTTAGATCAGTAGATGGGTCTGGTCTGCTTTTGGATTTTTGGGTCTTTAAGGGTTAAATGAGTTGTAAAAGGTACAGAAGGACATAAGCACAGACACAGTGGAGTATGATGCTGCCCTCATTTACTGTCTGCTGCTGTAAAACCTCCCCTCTCTAGACTTGGTACAAGGCAAAACCTCAGCAAATCCTGGCAGTGTGTGTGTTTGTAGTTGTAGGGAGGTTTCACTGCAGTATCCTCTGTTACCCTCAGTGTGTGTGAGGGGGGTGGGGTTAGAGAGAAAGTTTGGGCTGCAGGACAGGTTGAAGTCATTCTGCATTTCAACCCCCTCTAAAATTGTGACCTGATCAGATGAGATGTGAGGTGATGTCAGCACTTTATCGACCCTGCTGCTGTCGACTCGTCTTCCCCAGGGAGACAGAAACAGGGGGGGAGGAGGGAGGAAATGACAGGAGGAGGGAGACGGAGATGAGGACAGAACAAAAACAACAGATGTAAAAGAAAACCAGGCGAAATCAGAGTGTGACAGTAGGAGAAAGGAGAAAATAAGGCAATGAGATAAGAGACTGAAGGAGAGAGTGGAAGGAGCTGGAGGGAGACAAAGAGAGGAGGAATGATGAATGAGAGCAGAAAGGGAGTCAGAGCTGCACAAAGGACGAGGAACAGGAGAAAGAGACAGAGGAAGAGCTTTTACAGAATAAAGACAGAGCCACAGCATGTCAGCAGAAAGCATCCTGCCTAAGAGAACCAGTACGAAGAAGTGTGTGGTTCTGGTTTATGGTTCTGAGATTTAAAAAAAAAAAAGGGTCAAAGGAACCAATGTAAGGTTTTTCTGAACAGACTTGGTGGTTCAGGTGCTGAGGTGGTCTAGTGTGGGCGTCAACCCCAAGAAAACATTAGGTCAAAGTCATGTTGGTAAAGTAGGTCATGTTTGAAGAGGACTGTAGGTTTCAACTAATATGAGAGAGAAGGCACACATAGAATGTTAAATATAATAAAAAATGAATTGAAAACTTGTGCAGTATAATGACCACATTATTATTATTATTATTATTATTATTGTTTTTGTCATTTAAACACGTCAATTTCACTGAGGTTAGAATGAGAGTGTAAGGGATCTGAACACATCATCTACATTCAATTTCATTTGTGGAGCCCAGTTTCTCATACCTCCCAAGGCTTTACAGAGTTTGTTGAATATGAAACATTCCCTCAAAGAAAATTGTACAAAATAATAAAGTATTGTATCATGTATTGTCAGGGTGTCCGCGGGGTTTTAAAAAGTATTAAAAAGTGATAAATCAAAAACGCAAAATTTAATGGCCTTAAAA
>JAPTYR010000025.1:2365921-2380887 GCA_029814505.1 Siphamia roseigaster | reverse complement strand
GTGTTCACCACTGACTCATTCCCCATGGTTCTCAAGGAGATGCTTGTGTGGCGTCCATTCAGGTTAAGCTCATTTATAAAAGAAACTGACTTATAAAAAAGAAAAACTACTGGAACCAAATTACAATACTAATTATTTTTTTAAAACTTAATTTTCGTTATTTTTTGGTAAAGGTGTTATAGTTATCACATTGTAAATATTAGTTCGTGTGGTTGCTTATTTTTGTACATTTGTTTTTATTTTTTTTTCTTCACTTTTATGTCTTAGTTTGTTCAATTATTAATTAATACTAAAAATATTTCCTGTTTTAATATCGTCACGAAACAGTCTGGTTGAATTTATTTGTATTATTCAAGCAAAAATCTAAGTCATTTTTAATTTAAACAAAAAAAATATTTTTTAATTTAATTATTTTTGCAAATATTTATTAGTTGTTACTTATTTTATTTAAACCCTACATTAGGGCCGTTTCTTTCCGTAACTGTTGTGTTTGTTGGACTCTGGTTGTCTTCACCATGTGCTCTGAACCAAAGCCTCCCCCAGGCCACGTTTACCTCCTGCTTCTGCGTCCGTAGCCTCCGTATCTCCGCGGCGGGGCTCCTCTCCGGCCGTACATGGAGTCCGGTGGTCGTCCGTACCGGGCCATCTGCACCCGGAGCTCGCGGCCGTCGAGCAGTGCGCCATCCATTGCGTCCATGGCGTCTTCGGCGTCGCGCTTGTCCAGGAACCGCACGAAGGCAAAGCCGCGGCTCTCCTTCGTGTACCTGTCACGGGGAATGTAGACGTCTCCCACGCGGCCGTATTTCTCAAACACTCGGCGCAAGGTCTCCGGGGAAGTCCGGTAAGTCAGGTTGTCCACTTTTAAGGAGGTCATCCCCTCCACGTCCGGCGGCGGCCTTCCGTAACTCATGTTCACCGTCTGGAACCAACACTACCACACCGACACAACAAGGAGCAGCCCGTCGGTCCTACCCTTCGTAAAAATACTCACTTAAGTCACTAATTATAAACGGCTTTAAATTCTGTTATTTTAGACAAATTTCAATCCAAATTCTTCAGCCTTCGACTCTCCAACAACAGCGACACTTTCACGTGAAATGGCGGCAACAGCGCTTCCTTTTCCCCTTTCTTTGCGCCTATGGTGTCCTCCTCTGATTGGCTGCCTGTCTGTTAGTCCCGCCCTGCATAAAACTGTAACACCGCCCCCTTTCGGTGTGGAGCGGAAATAAATACAATAGTGAAATAGTGAATTTAAGCTGCCTTTCTGTTTTTGTGTTGTTTTTTCATTTACACCAGTTTACAATATTCCACCATCAATCAGTCAATCGATCAATCAAATAAACTTTATTCAAAATAAACTTTTCTTTTCATACATGGTGTATGTAGCACAAAGTGCTTAACATCAGACACCCTGCAGTTGCAGCTACATACACCCACTAAACATTGGACGTCGTATAGACGTAGAAATTATGTCTAAATCACGTCCGTCAGTCCATGACCAATTTTGGACCTCAAAATGACGTCCAAACTAGGTCCACAATTTGGACGTCTAATAATGACCCCATTTGTACGTCAAAATGAAGTTGAAAATTTGGACGTCAGTCTTTTGGACATCTTTTGCACGTCACTTTTTTGGACGTCTAAAACAGGTTAAGGTAATTGACATGATTTAAACGTATGAAATAATAATTATTTAATTGCTGTTAAATCCAAGAACTTGGGTGGGGGAAACAGTATGTGGTGAGTGAATTTGGAGATAAATCTTAATTGCAGATACAAAGGCATTCTGGAGAACAATGTTTAAGCAGAGACGGTTGATAACATCTTGGGTTATTCAGTATCTTTGGTTTAAGTATATTTCATTACTTGAAAACAGGGTTCCACAATGTAAAATTCTAAAAGAAGAGTGGCATACGTCATCATAACGTGTATCCTAGAGCCACCCCCATTGGCTCAGCCAGTGGAAGTGTCATTTGAATCGTCCGCTTCAAGCCTGCATACCTGACAACCTCATCGTTTGGCACTTTGCACCAAAGATTCTAGAGCGGAGTTCTTTGCTTTGCACTCTACTAGATTGCAGGTAAGTTCGGTCTGCAGACCTCCTAGTTTATGTTCATCGTCATTTATGAATATAGCAACGATACTCAAGTTGGAATATAGCGTTGTCGTTTTAGCTGTGTGTTAATCTACTTCAAACGTGTTGTTGCTACGGCATAGCATTGCATGTGCTTTTGCAAGACCCGAAGCCGGCGAAAAGCTGGTAACACATACGATGTTACGACGTGGATGTTAATAATTTGTGTAGTCTTAAAGGTAGAGAGTTTGGCAGAGATGTGCTAGACCGGCTGTGGTTTAGGTGAGCAGCCTGGGAAGCAAGTGTTAGCGCGCATGCTAGCATTAAGCACTAAGTTATCATCGAGCTAGCTCACCACACATGGCACTAGCCTGTTCCTCATTGCCAAATAGCCTAGTTCTAAATCGCGTTTAACAATATTTGTTGCATGCCGCCCGCAACATTGTTGATTTGTAAGTATTTTTAAAACGCACGCGGCATGCACTGCAATTAGGGTTGCCAACTTTCAGATTTCAAAATAAGGAATGGGGGGGATTTCGCTCAGGGGGGAGGGGGCTTGGCAGTGGTGTTTGGTCGAACTTCCCTCAAACTGCCATGCCCCCCACCCCCTTTAGTCTGTTACCAGGTGTATTCTCGCTGGATTTTCTTGTTAAAATGTATTTTTTTCCTTTAATTGATTGGACTGGGGTAGAACTTGATATTTTACTTTGACTTCAAATTTTTACTTTTAATTTTAACAGTTTAATGACATCATTTTATGCCCATTATAAGCCTATGGAGGGATATATTATGGGTGAATAGGGTAAACATTTTAACTGATAGATATCCTCTCAAAACTTCCCCAACTTATTATTTACATGAATACAATACTTTTTTGTGTTGGAAGTCTTCTGAAATACTATGTACATGAGTGTGGCTGATCCTTTATTCACTGAAATATGCAAAAATTACCATATGTTTAGGTCATGGGCTATGGGGGCTTACAGTGCACCTTTACCAACAAAAAAAAAAACTTTTTGTGAACAGTCTGGATATGCTGAATATGAAATTGTATGCTAACATGAACACTTTTAAAATACACTACCTTTTAAAGCCCCATAGTGTACATTAAGAATCAATGCATTTCAATCTAATGCAAGTACTACAAAGGACTATGCATTTTCCATGGCATGGAAGAAGGTGGGACATGTTTCAGTGCATATTAAATCACATGTACAGACTGTAGGCTTCTAGAAAATATATAGATTAAGCTATTTTACTTGTTTACCCATACGATATAGACCAAAATTCAGATAATTGTTGCATATATTTAAATGTATGCTGTGCCATTTACATATTTATACATAATGTTTCAGAAAACTTCCAATACAAAAAAGTTTTCTCTTAATGTTAAAAATCAGCTGAAGAAGTTTTGTGGGGATAGCCTACCATTTAGTTGAAATTTTTAGCCTATTCACCTATAGTAAAACACTCCATAGGCTTATAATTGACATTTAGAAGGCTAATAAAACAGAAAATATGGGTGTCAAAAAATTGAAGACAAAGAAAATCTTAATATTTGACTCATGAACTACTACAATCTGCAAAAAAAAAATCAATTTTAACATCAAATTCCAGCGAGAATCTCTCTTCAGAACACAGTGCACAGCACTACTTGCTAGATTTCGCCTGCGGATAACGCGCAGCCATCCAGCTCAAGTCAGAGCCCTGTATCAAACATCCCCGACTTGAGATTGCTTCGACATGATCAGAGGGAATTGTTTTTTTCCTTGTGTTCTCTTCTGACTGCTTACGTAAAAGTCAGTTGTGATGAATGTATTTTTTTTTTTTAATAGTCACTGAAGTATAGTGCCACAGTAAAATTGCATAATGACAAGACATATGATGCTCCTTGAGTACCTTGAAAGGGACCTCAAATAAGAGCACTTAGCTATGTATTGTAAAGCTTTGATTTGGTGCTTCTAATTCAGTTGTATTCCTTTATCAGGTGGTGAAAAACATTGGAAAGTGTGTAAGAGTAACACAAGTCACAAGGTACAGTTTTTCCATGTTCTTTTGCACACACAGATAAACTGTAAACACTCAAATTTTAAAACTGAACTGTCTGTGTCTACAGATGGCTATGAAAATGAGAGAATGGCGAAAACGCAAACGAGACATGGATCAACTTCTATGTTATTCTGACAGTGAAGATGAACAAAGAACTGAAATTAATAGCAGTGTTGAGTCTGGGAGTAGCAGTGTGCCTAGAACCCCATTATCAGGGGACAGTGTTCCTGGGACATCTCATGATTTTGATTTTGACACTGATGTGGCTTGCTTTACTGATTCTGAACATGATGATGGGGAGGGGGAGGAAGAAGGTGAAGTGATTAGCAGTTTTGAAGATGACCTGAGACAATGGGCCACAGAGCATAAAGTGACACACAGGGCACTTAACGGGTTATTGTCCATTTTAAGAAAGCAGGGGCACCCATTGCCTGTCGATTGCCGGACACTCCTAGCTACACCACTACAAAACACAACAGAGTCTAAATGTGGAGGGCACTACAAGTATTACGGCTTAGAAAAGGGAATAAGTGAAAACCTAAGACTTATGGATAGTAATGAAGTGCACCTGGCGGTAAACATCGATGGCATCCCACTTTTCAAAAGTAGTGGAGTGCAATTCTGGCCAATACTGGTGAAGTGTGGCCATTTTGATCCCTTTATTGCTGCAATGTTTAGTGGGAAAAGTAAGCCTAGTCCACTTGAGGACTTTTTGAAAGATTTTCTGACCGAATACAAACATCTGAAAGATAATGGCATAGTTTATAAAGGCCAGACCTACACCGTTAATATCGATGCTCTCATCTGTGATGCACCAGCAAGGGCATATGTGAAATGTATTAAGGGTCATGCCTCATATGAGAGTTGTGAAAGGTGTGTAATCCAAGGTACTCGTGTGGAGAGAAGAATGGTATTCGGTGATCAGGAATGCACTCCTCGGACAGATGACCGCTTTGCTAGAGTAGAGTACAGGAACCACCAAACTGATCTTAGCCCCCTCATCGCTGCAGGGATTCCTTGTGTGAGTTTGTGTGTGTTGGATTACATGCATATGGTCTGCCTTGGTGTAGTTAGGCGAATGTTGATCTACTTGACTCGTGGCCCGAAAATATGTCGACTATCTGTGAGGCAAAAAGATGCAATATCCAAAAAACTAATTGGACTGAGAGGGAGAATGCCAAGTGAATTTGCTCGGCAACCACGTGGTCTACATGAAATGGATAGGTGGAAAGCCACTGAATTTCGCCAGTTTCTGCTATACACAGGACCTGTGGTGTTAAAAACTGTGATGTCCCCTGAAAGGTACAAGCATTTCCTGTCCTTATCAGTAGCCATGTCCATACTGCTGGAGTCCGATGACAGGATTCGAAACGCCTATCTTCATTATGCTCAAGACCTCATCAAACACTTTATCACCAGCTGCGCTGTCCTCTATGGCAAGACATTCTCAGTGTACAATGTACACGGACTAACTCATCTTCATGAAGATGCCAGCCACTTCAATTGCTCTCTCAATGACATCTCCTGTTTTCCATTTGAAAACCATCTGCAACAGGTGAAGAAGCTTGTGAGAAGTGGGAGAAATCCTCTCGAACAAGTGACGAGACGTTTGTCAGAAAGCGAACATTTAATTGTGAAAAAGAACAAAACTCACCCCCAAGTGATTGTTTCTGTGAATGAAAGGGACAGTTGTTTTCTGTTGAAAGACGAGAGATTTGCTTTTGTGCAACAAAAAAATGCGGATGGAACCTTGGCTTGTAAAATCCTTCACCAGCGTCACACCTCGCCCCTATTTCAGCAACCATGTAGCTCTGCACTTTTAAATATAGTGTGCATTGGAAGTGGTCAGGTGAGGATGAAAAATGGGCTGCTGCATGAAAAGGAGCTGTACCGCAAGGTGGTCTACCTCCCACAAGAATCTGGTGGTGCTGTGCTCTTACCCCTTCGCCATGGCCCGGAAAATACATATTAAAGGTTTATATTTTTATATTTTTTAAAGCCGTATCCCATCCATCTTTTAGTTTTATTCTCGGTAATCCTCCCATCCGCATGTCCTTTCTCACTGCACCGTGCTGTGGCCTCTATCCTCTAGTCAAAACATCTATTTCTGAATTTAACCATCTTCCTTCTTTCACACATAACCAACCATTTCAAGCTCAACTCCACTAACCTCACTGGGTGCTATTAACTTGTTGGTAATCCGTCCTTTCCCAATATGTATTGTGGCAGTTATGAATTTCTGCCACTTCCAGCTCTGGGGTCTTCTAACATGACATTTGGTGGAATGTCTTTGTGTGTGTGTGTGTATGTGTATGTATATATATATATATATATATATATAATCTTGCATGTGTAATCCAGCCCCTAGGTTGAAAATCTAACCTCAACATGTAACTGTTTTAATCAAATACGTGTACGTTTGTAAACCACTGTTCTGCTTAGTAAAAATGCTTAGGCTAAGTAAGAATGTAACTTAAATTAACATGTGTATGCCGTCTTTTACAGGTCATGTATGCGAGGGCAGTGTGGAAGGAGGGTGACATCGAGGAGGAGGGCGTAGTTCCCGAGAACTGGATCGACAGGACCAAAAAAATTCTTAGATGGCCACGGATGAGCAGCACCAAAACAGAAAAAGCTATTAAGGACAAAATGAACCCCAAGGATGACTGGATGACGTTCCCGTTAATAAAGATAAAATTTACATCAGGCAAGTACTGTTTAGATCAATAGAAAATTACTTGCATGTCCAAGTCAAAATATACTTTAAGTTTGAAATGTATCTCTTTTTTGAATTTCAATTATTTTGCTTTCAGATGTTCAAAGGCAATGTGAGAACTATAACCTGACCAGTCAGGCAGAGGATGATGATGAGGATGAGGGTGTGGGTGTGGTGAAGAGGAACCGCATGAAGAAAAAACTTCCAGATGGTTTTGTAAGAAATGGTATGTTTTCTCATTCTGAAGTATTTAATACATTTGTATAAAATCTGTTAACATACCTTTGTCCTCCAATTTTACACAGCAATGTTTCTAACCGTTTTTGCAGAATTATCAGATTCCGACGAGGAAGGGCATAGTGACAGGGGTAATATTTTTCTACCCTGACTTTGAATTTCCAGGGAAATTCTGGCACGCATGGACCTACATTCCCTGGCCAGAAGCTGTGTAGTACTGGCATATGTCAAAAATTGAATCAGATCAGTGTTACCTTAGCTCAGTAGTGCAATGGAAATGTTTAGAGACAGCATTTTAAGCGGACTAACATCCATTAGTCAATTTACTCCATGTGCACCAACACCATGGATTAGTATTGGGTATTGCATTGTATCCCTGCATTCTGTTTGTAAACGAGAGTGGATACAGATTCGGCACTCAACTGTTAAGGGCTTTCGCGAGCAGGAGTAAATTGATAAATATAAGTTGGTCTGCTTAAAATGCGGTCTCTAAACATTTCCGCCCGAGGTTGTACCAATTTTTCACATTTTGACACATGACCATACTAAACGATTTCCAGCAATGGAAAATAGGTCTATACGTGCCGTAATTTCCCTTACAATATGATGAAAATGTTGGCATGAGCATGCTTTCTTTTTTGTTCTACTAAATTCAAGGTGTCAAGCTACCCAACTACCCTGCTCCACCAGAAAAGCTGCAGCCCATTCAGGACAAAGATGTAATGTCCAGTCCTGGTGGGTATTTACTTCTCCCTTTGCAATATTCACTGTACATATACACTGCTCAAAAAAATAAAGAACACTAAAACAATACATCCTAAATGTCAATTAATGAAATGTTCCAGTTGAAAATCTTTATTAATCACATCGTGTATAAGGTGTTGACAACAAAATAACATAAAAATTGTCTACGTAAAATTAGTTTATTGACCCCTGGGGGTCTGGATTTGGAACCCTACCCAAAATCAAAGTGGAAAATCAACATACCAAGAAACATCTTTATACCTTCCGCGATTTGTTTACCATTTGTGGGCATGATGCTTCTGGTTACTATGGTAGCCCACATGGATTTGATTGATGAAACGTGGAGATGCAAATCGGATTTGACTACTTGCTTGTGCAATGCGAACGGTCAGTCAGAAAGAAAAATCGGATTTCAATTGCCAGTCTGAACATAGCCATACAGGCATGAGGGGGCAACACACACTACTGAGCCTCATTTTGACTTGTCCTGAGGAATTTTCAATTAAGCCTGTATTCTGATTTTCCACTTTGATTTTGGGTAGGGCTCCAAATCCAGACCCCCAGGGGTTAATAAATTAATTTTACATAGATAATTTTTGTCCTCAACATAGATATTTACATAGATATTTTGTTCTCAACACCTTATACTATGTGATTAATAAAGATTTTCAACTGGAACATTTCATTAATTGACATTTAGGATGTATTGTTTTAGTGTTCCATTTATTTTTTTGAGCAGTGTATTTACACAAGGCGGTAGTTATGGGCTCAATCATGTGTTTCAGACTTGTTTGATACCAGTGGATCAAGGGAAACGAGGGAAACAACACCGGGTAAATATTTATTAGAACTAGTGCCCATCTTTTTGTTTACATTTCTATCATTTTCCATGTCTGAACTGTCATTTTAAACTTTAGTGTTCATCTAATCACCTTGCTATTTAATTAGGCCTTGTGAAGAACATTCTCTGTTTTTCAGGATCTCGACACTCGACCAGAAGTGAAACCATTGCACACAACCAGCGCAACAGTGTGTCCCAACCCAGGTCCAGGTCCACGTCTACGCCCCAGCGCAGACACACAACCAGCCGTTGCAACAGATCTGGTAGCAAGAGTGGTGGCGCTAGATATGGCCTAAAGTCCGGCAGCAGCAGTGGCGCCAGATATCGCCGCAGGTCTGGCAGCAGCAGTGATGACGCCAGACACCCCCACCAATCTGGCGGCTACAGCGATTATCAACACCGATCTGGCAGTGAGAGGGAGTCCTCAAGAGACAGGCAAAGATTCGGCAGAAACAGGACACCCACTAGCTCCCGGAGTTATCTTGGCAACAGGGACTACATTCGGTATAGCCATACATCTGACAGCCCCAGTGATCGCCACAGTGATCGCCACAGATTTGGCAGTGAGAGGGAGTCCTCAAGAGACAGGCAAAGGTTCAGCAGCAACAGGACACCCACTAGCTCCCGGAGTTATCTTGGCCCCCCGCATCACACACCAAGCCCGAGTGAGTTGTTCAAAGACAGACATTTTTATCAAAACGCCTCACTCTGTGGCATTGATGTACAGTAATGCTCAAAATAATAGCAGTGTCTTTGAAAAGGTGAATAATTGGAAAAAGTCTTCAAATAAATTGTGCTTTAATGCATTAGGGACACTGCATGTATTTCAAAGCAAAAAAAGTTGGAAAACATAATTGATTCACAGAAAATTAAGAATGTTTAAAATGTCTATGAATAAGAAGTTGCAGGTTAAATCCCACCCTAACCAGTAGGTAATGACTGAAGTGCCCTTAAGCAAGGCACCTACATTGACTCCACAGACTCCACATTGCAACCAATACCCTGTAATAACTAAGTTGCTTTGGATGAAAGCGTCAGCTAAGTGGAATATAATAAATGCAATGTAATTATTTTCAGCGCATCTGTATTCCGGTTGGTTAGAATATTACAGATGTAGTAATTCTCCTCCAATGTGTCCCAAATATGTTAAGTTTTGTCATTTGGTGATTTCTCAAACATACTTTCTGTGGTGCAGATGCAGGGACTGGGAGTGGAAAATGGACGTTCCCAATGCCTTGGGATGGTAAGTGTGTTGTCTAATATGAAGGACAGGACGCTGAGCTACAGACACTTTCAAAAGTACCACCTTCTCCCTCTATTCACTACTGATAGGCATGTGCTTGAGTAAAATGAGCCTTGTTTCATTTTTAAACTACTGACATTTCCTCCGAATTTCAATTAAAACAATTGTCATTTAGCAATTTTATTTGCACCACAAGAAAGGCAAGGAAAACAATAATGTTCCCCTAAACTGCTTTTCAATTATTATGAGTGACTTCTAGGGAGGGGGAAAATATATTCATGTATGAATTGTGATTCTTATCCTCTACAGTTCCAGATTGATTCCTACATTTCAGAGATTTATCTTTTAGCGTTGCAGCAAGCTGTGTTGTGCTAGATCAGTTGCTGCAAAAACTTTTGCTTTTAATCACACAAAAATGCTCTATTGAATGTCAAACTTTGGTTTTATCAATGACAAGACCCCATGTATTTCAGTGTACCAGAAGCGGGTGTTGGGTTTACTGATTGACCTTAAAAATCAGTATAAAATGGCACAGCCTACTACCTCTTCTGCCCATATCGAGAAGATTGGCTCAATGGAGGAGTTCCAGGACATTGAGCAACAGCTGTGTGATAAAGACGCCTTCGATGCCCTGGTAGGTTTTACAAGTCGGAAATACAGATTTAGTGCACTTGCGCACTGCTGGATTCCTCTGGGGAGCGTCAGTCAATTTGTGTACTTGGTTCAACAGGTGGCGAAAATCGCAAAAATCGGTGGGAAGAGCACCAAGGACTGTGTCCACAAAGTTCTTGACGCGTATGTTTCAACATAAAGTAAAATCTGGGTAGTATGTGCCTTTTCAATGTTTTAACTTTTTTTGTTTGATCTGGAAATGTTGGCATTTGGAAATGACTGCATAAATTCTAAATGACTTCAAACTGAACAGGTTTTGTCCGATTTGAAGTCAGGGAATGAGAGGGAAACGTGTTTTTTCACATACAGTGTATGTAAATATACGTTTTGAACTGTATATTGTTCAAATTGATTTATAAATGTAATTTATTCCTCTTTAGACTCTTCACCAATGGCCTCATGAGTCAGTTTAACATGAAGGGAAGGGGGAAAAAGGCCAAAAAACCCCTGGAACTGACCAAGACTTTCAGAGCAATCCAAGGTAAGTCTGTATTTTATGTTGGAAGAGAGGTTTTGGTCCTGCTAATCTCTGAAAATTGTGACAAAACATTTCCTCCCTGTTAACATTTCAAATATTATGCCAACTGCCTACAATGGCGCATTGTTTTGTTTTGTTTAATTAGTTGATCCATGAGCAACATACAGCCTTGGAGGACATTAAACGACCATTTGGTTACTCCTTAAAGGCATGTGCTTGATTGAGTAGAATGAACATTGTTTCATTCTTTGAACAACTGACTACATTCCATCCGAATTTCCAATTCATTTACAGCTTTTATTTACAGATAATGACATGGTCAAAATAAAACTGAGGCAATGTTTTTAGACATCACAAAAGTCAAGGAAAACAAAATGATGTTCACTTAAAAAAAAAAAAAACATAATGGTAATGTTCAGAAATCCATATTTGGTGGAATTGGCCGGAATTTTTATTTATATATTTATTTTTTATTTAATTACTGTTTTTGTATGCTTTCCATCAATTTTCACATTGTTTTGGATGAGGCCTGGTGCAAGAATTGGTTGAGGGCTCGTGACTATCCCTCTTCCTCTTGATCACATTTCTGAGGTTTTCAGCAGGGTTTGGGCCTGGAGTTTAGGGGAACATTATCGTTTTCCTTGCCTTTCTTGTGGTGCAAATAAAATCGTTTTAATTGAAATTCGGAGGAAATGTCAGTAGTTTAAAAATGAAACAAGGCTCATTTTACTCAAGCACATGCCTATCAGTAGTAAACTAAGAAAATAATGAATTTCCAAGTGGTCTGTAAATTTCTTCCAAGGCTGTGTTTTTGCTTACAGATATGCAGACTTTGTGTATCAACGCAGTTTTCATTTGCATATTTCTTTTATCATCTATCTTTTTCTGCTTGCACAGATGGAGTCATGCAATTTGACACTACGGCTACAGTGGAGCTCATCAGGATGTATGCTTCAGAACATTTGAAGCATGCACCGCAAAGGAGTGGGGGAGGGGGCTTCACAGCCTGTGAAGGCACCTAAAGTGATTCGTTTTTTTGTTTTATTAAGGGCTAAGCAGCGAAGGGACCTTAAGTTAATTGTAGGTTTTTGTTTTAATAGGGGCCAAGCTTCGTAGGTAGGTTTTCTTTCTTCTCCTCTGGAAGTCTATGGCAGCCCATAGAACCGTTCACGGGAAAATGTCAAGATATTTCTCAAGAAAGTTCAGGTTCCCAACCCTCTAGCGCCACAACCAGGTCAAATTTGCAGGTATATTTGCCAATAACTTTTGGACTGTTTGTCCGATAGATGTCAGCTATATTTTAACATGTTCTTGTTTTTTTTGTTGTTTTTTAATTAATGGAACTTGTCATTTGTCATTTGTCCATTGACATGTTTATATAAATAAAGAGCATAAATAAAGAGCATTGAGAATTGTTTTATTCATTTGGTGGTCATGTTTTGTAATGATCCTCAATCATTTGCAATAAAGATGGGGGAAAACAGTTAGATTGGATTGATTTATCATGACTAGTCTCATGTCCAGAAGGTAGGAACCTATTTACTTTACCAGTTAATTTTTACTGAAGCTTCATTTGGCTCGGCAGCAGATTAAACATGGAAATGTATGTCTTGGTATACATTTCAAGTGGCCATCTGCTGGTGAGTCAAATAAAGCTTCAGGAAAATAAACTGGTGAAGTAAACAGGTTCCTACCTTCTGGACATGAGACTAGTCATGATAAATCAATCCAATCTAACGTTTTTTCCCCATCTTTATTGCAAATGATGGCCTACCTGAGATGAGACTACAGAAATAGATTGATGTCAAAAATAAGTCCCAATTTGACGTCCAAAAGACGTCCCTGAAGATGACGTCAAAATGGCTCTGCAAAATGACGTATAAAAAACGTCCACAAAGACCCTATTTGGACGCGAAATGGCTCTTAAATGGACGTACTTTGGACGTCATAAATGGACGTTCAATAGACGTCGGGAAAAGACGTCGCCTGGAGTAACAGTCTGCACCTTCAGTTGACGTAAAATTGACGTCCAAAAATGACTTTAAAAAGACGTCGTATGGACGTCACTTTGCTCAGTGGGAATGGCTGACATCTGATTCAGAAATATCCCAGGGTACGTTTTATCTCAAAAAAGAAACATTAAATTAACCCATGAAGACCCAAACAGCTGCTGAAAACCAAAAATATTTGAAGATGTAAACTGTTTAATATCTGATGATCCATTAATTCTATCAATACATGTCAATAATTGGAATTAAAAGGACAAAATGCTTCAAAAATCAAGGAAAAGTGAGAAAAATGAGAAGAAAATGAGTCAAAATACCATAGTTTTCTAACTACCAGAACTAGCATTTAGCCTGTAATCCTGAATGAAACATCTATAGATGGAAACTGTGATGTAAATACCTAATTCACCAGGAAAACTCATGGAGTTGGATTAATAACAGTGGAGGGGGAAAAAAAAAAAAATATATATATATATATATGATTTTATTTTCATGGTTATCTTTGTGAATAAGGGACTTTTTCATCAGCTTTGTCTGTTTTTGATGCAGTTAACATGAACTTTAATCTGAGCTTTTACTGAACATCGACTTGATCAGTGAATGGAACATAGAAAAACACCTGATTTACATTGTAAAATAAGAAATATAAAATAAAAAACACAGAATAATGTTCAAATAAATGGTGATGAATTGCTTTAGAAAGGTTCAAATGGAGAGAAAAACACATTTGGGAACTGAAAATGAAAAGTATCTCTGGGTTTTAAGAGTGAAAATAGAAAGAAAATGAGTAGTGGGTGAGAAAGTGAAGAAAAGAGGATGGATCGATGAAGAGGAGAAACCAGGAGGTGGAGATGATGGAGTGGAGTGTCAGCGTGAAATCAGAGGAGAGAGGGAGAGTGGGGCGAGCGAGCCAACAGCCAGTGCACGTCTGTTTCCCTCTTTGATCTTAAATGAAATGTTATTAATTAGTGTGGATGTGTCGGCGTGTCCTCGGGGCTGACGGTCCGATCACAGCGGTGGGTTCATCCCTGTCGCACAATAAACCATCCGCTCTCCGACACCTTTCACTGGGAAATCAACACTTTTACACAATAGTCCTTCAGCTTTAATTTCATCTAATACTGAGGCTGACGATGAGATGAAACACGGCCTTTGGTTTTACTGTCGTTTATTTCTGTCAAATATTAACCCACACACTCTTGAACAGAAACACGAAAAACAAAGGACAACAACCCCCTGGATTGGCCCCATCTCTGATAATCAATCATTTACACTTTATTAATAACTGATGATAAAAATTCAAGCGTGTGTTTTTTGTTTTTTGTTTTGTTTTTAACCCTTCAACTCCTGACATTTTAGCAGTTCGTTTGTAGGAAAAAAAATAAATACGCAACAAAATGAAGAAAAACAGCCAAAGTGATGAATAAAATCCAACACAAATGAATAATAAATCAATAAAATAATCAGTCACATGAACAAAGACAGACAGAAATGGAACAATATTAAAGAAAAATAATTAAATAAGAAACAAAATGTAGACAAATGAACAAAATAAGCAACAGTATGAACCAAAGCAGCCAAAGTAATCAATAAAATTAACAAAAATGAATAATAAACCAACAAAATAATAAGTAACGTGACAAAGTAAGACACAAATTGTAAAAAAGGGAAGAAAATAATAAAATTAAAACTGAATATAGACAAACAAAATAAGTAACAAAATGAAGAAAAGCAGCCAAAGTGATGAATAAAAACCAACAAAAATGAATAATAAACCAATAAAATAATCAGTCACATGAACAAAGTCAGACAGAAATGGAACAATATTGAAGAAAAATAATTAAATAAGAAACAAAATGTAGACAAATGAACAAAATAAGCAACAGTATGAACCAAAGCAGCCAAA
>JAPTYR010000025.1:18907-29380 GCA_029814505.1 Siphamia roseigaster | reverse complement strand
AGGGGAGGTTGGGGATGCAGAAGGTCCTGGGCAACATCTTCATCTGGCTCCAGCAGGTCCCCATTCTCTAGGCACACATTATGGAGAAAGGCACAGGATGCAATCACCTGAGGAGTGAATGTTGGCCTCACCTCCAGTGCCTTGAAAATGGTACACCTCCACCTCGTCTTCAGTACCCCAAAAGCTCGGTCAATTATACTTCACCCCTTAGCATGATGGGTAATTGTAGCGCCCCTGTGTTGGACAGGTGACAGGCTCCTTGTATGGAGTCATGAGGCAGATGGGTGTTTCTAAACATGGGTAGCCACCATCTCCAAGGAGAATGTACCCTGGTGGAGGGTACCGTCAAGCTTTGTAACAGGTAATGTTTTTCATGACCCTTGTGTCATGAACTGAACCTGGGTAACCAACATAAATGTCCAGGAATCTTCCAGTGGAATTGCATATTGCCTGCATGTTAATTGAATAAAAGCCTTTGTAGTTCAAATAGTCAATTCGGTGTCGTGCTGGTGGCTTTATTCTTATGTGGCTACCGTCTATTGCACCCACAACATTGCTGAATGCAGGGCTTCCGGATAGGTGGGCAAATCCTTGACCAACTGTACCCAGCTCTCCAGCTTGGGGGAGTGCAATGGCATGCCGTAGGTTTCGGCATATGTAATTAGCTACTTTGTGGACGACTCGGTGCACCGTGGATTTCGGAACATTGAACACACGAGCCACCACGATATAAGACAGTCCATGTGCCAACCAGTAAATGTAGATCAAGACCTCCAGTTGTCCGCCCCAGCCATGGTCCTGCTCTGTTTGTAGTAGCCTTTGGACAGCGTTTATGGCCCTTCTGCTGAGACGAAAGTCCTGCCTCAAGTCCGCCTCAACATTGAGCCACAACCTTAGAACAGGCATGTTGTGGTCCAGCGGACAATATTTTATCGGATGACCCGTCTGAAAAGAAAAAAATGGAAGGACTATCTAAAATATCGGGCTTTCACCCACAAAAACAAACACATTAATAACACATACAATGCATTTATTTTTTGCCATCAACTCTGAACCCAGCTAAAAAAAAAGAAAAGTATCAGCTTCATGTGAACGGAAGGAGGCAAGTAACAAAAGGCTACACGTTAGCTTATTGTTTGTTACTAGGTTTGCCAGGGTATAGCAGAATTGCAATTAATCGATCAATAATCGAAATGACTCAAACACGATATCACAACTGTACACTCAAAAGCGCTTTCAAACACACATCACACCAGCTCGAGGGGCTACTAGAAATGAGCCTTAGCCTGAGAGAGTGCTCACTTACAGTTGTTATTTGTATAAATTTCTCATTCTACATACCGTAACGTTATTCAGCAATGCTCCCAAACGTCGAAGGTGTCTTCGTCTAATGGCATTCCCCCGATTCGGTGCAGATGTTTGAAAAAATATCCGAAAAGCCAAGTACAGCGTGACAACCAAAGCAGCAGGCATCTTTTTTCCATTTACCTCTGTATGACTTCTGGTTACAATTGTCGCGTTCGGTTACGTAACAACTGGCGATGCGAACTGATGACGTACGTGAGTGTTGGAGGGGTGTCCCATTTCGTAGGGGTTTCTTTTCAAACCCTACCCCTTACCCATCAGTTTGAAGGGCCAACGGGTAGGGGTAGGGGAAGGGGTACAAAATAGAAATGGGATTGGCCCATAGTCACCTTTGATCTGGGTCACGTCACTCTGTGACCCGGCATAAAAAGCCGGCTAACCCAGGAAGCGACCTCGGCAATCTCGCGTCCACTCCGAGTGACTGCCAAGCTCTGGTGGTCATCCGACACTCATAGAACCGTGGTTATATACATAACCTTCGTTCTATTTCATTTCTCCTGACCGCCAGAGGCGGTGCTTTCAGCACATGGATGACCAGTGCCAACAAGGTCATGAGGAGTGCCTACCCGTCCCTACACATGGTGAGACGGGCCAGGGAGCACCGGAGACGCCACGGGATTATGGGTGACAACGTTGACCCGATAAAACCGTGTAAAAGTGCAGCTTGAAGCCCATGAGGCTGCCCTGCAGATGTCAGAAAGGGGCACACCCTTCAATGAAGCCCAAGAGGCTGCCATACCTCTTGTCGATTGAGCCCGTATGTGCTGGGGAGGAGGCGAGCCACTCCAGCCATAAGCATGTAGTATGGTGTCGACAATCCAATGCGACAGCCGCTGCCTGGAAAGCGCCTGACCCCGCCTCAGCCCTGTGTGGCAAACAAACAGAGCGTCACACCGTCGGAAGCCCTCCGTGCGGGAGACATAATCCTTGAGGGCACGCACCGGACATAAAAGTTCCGGCCAGACACCCCCCCAGGGGCCACCTCAAAAGCCGCCAGACTAAGAGGGTGGTTGACAAAAGTGGACGGGAGTGTCTTCGGGAGAAAAGAGGGGTTGCGCAGAGTGCCACTGCAGGCAGTCCCTTCCAGCAGACAATGTGTGCAGCTCCTCTCCAAGGGTTCAAATGGTGCATCGCATGGAGCGCCTGCAGCATCAGGGGGAGGTCCCACGAGGGTACCTGAATCCACTGGGGCAGTCTCAGACGGAGAGCGCCCTTCAAGAAATGGGCCACCAGGGGATGTGACCGTACCGTCCTCCCCTCAACTCTGGCATGTCATGCTGAGATGGCAGCCACATACACCCTGATGGTGGAGGGCGCAAGACCCTTGTCGAAAAGTGACTGGAGGAACTGCAAGATGGCCAGCAGAAGGCAGTGCATAGGCACCTGCCCCTGCGCCTGGCACCAGCTGGAAAAAATTCTCCACCTGTTGGTATACAGGGCATTGGTGGAGGGCGCCCGGGAGTGGTGGACTGTACGGACCACCGCCAGCTCACACAACCCTAGCAGCGGGTCCGGCCCTTCAGCGGCCAGACCCAGAGCTGCAGCTGGGTTGGATCTGCCATATCTGTCCCCCCAGCTGCGAGAGCAGGTCCCTCCTCACCGGCAGGCAGCACGGCTCCCCGTCGAGAAGGTGCAGCAAAGTGGAAAACCATACCTGACCTGTCCACCGAGGGGCGACAAGCAGCAGCTCATGGTGGTCCATCGCCACCCTGTGGGCAAGATCAATGGCAGAGGGGGGAACTCATAGAGATGGCGTTCCGGCCACGCATATGCCAACACTTCCTGGCCCACAGGGCTGGGGCCAGTGAGGCTGAACCAGAGGGGGCAGTGCGTTGACTCTTGGCAGGCGAAGAGGTCCACCTCCGCCCTGCCGAAGCACTCCCAGATGGCGTGCACCACCGCTGGGTTGAGCCGCCACTCTCCTGGGTTGGGGTTCCGGCAGGACAGCAGGTCTGCTGCCCTGTTGGCCACGCCAGGCAAATACATCGCCTGCAGGCTCAGAAGGTGTCTGTGGGCCCATCGCAACAGGGTTTGCGCAACCCCCAGACACCGATGGGACTTGGTGCCACCCTGGTGGTTGATGTAGTATACCACTGTGGAGTTGTCTGTCCGCACCAGGACGTGCCTTCCCGTCAGGTCTGGGAGCAAGTGCTGCAGGCCGAGAAAAACAGCCTCCAGTTCCAGCACATTGTGTTCCTACTTCTGAGCCGGACTCCAGCAGCCCCTGACAGTCCGACACTGCCAGACGGCACCCCAGCCGTACAGGGCCATATCGGGAAGGAACGGAGCCTAGAGGAACGCCCAGTGTAAAGTAGCCCCTGTTGCGCCAAGAGGCGGAAGAGGTGCCTGCAGCAGCTCTGCCTGAAGCGACTGAGCAGCTGGAGGATATTGTGAATCCTGGCCTGGGAGGGGGTCCCCCTCAGCGACCGTGAATCCAGTCGCATTCCCAGAAAAACAGTCACCTGGCAGGGCTTCAGAGAACCCTTCTCAGTTGACCCTGAGTCCCAACTCGGAGACATGTGCAAGCACAGCCGCAATGTCGAGGTGGGCCTGAGCCTCCGACTGGGAGCACACTAGCCAGTCGTCAAAGTATGGCAGAATCCGGATGCCCTGCGCCTGCAGCAGCATCAATGCCGCAGCCATGCACCTGGTGAACACCCAAGGCGCAAGTGAGATGCAGAAGGGCAGAACGCAAAACTGGTACGCCCGGCCCTCGAAGGAGAACTGGTGGTGTGGTGCAATGGGAACATGGAAATATGCGTCCTGTAGGTCTATGGATGTGAACCAATCGGATCTTCGGACATGCTGGAGGACCTCCACCATACGCAGCATGCGGAACCGCATGACCCTGAGGTGGGTATTCAAAGCCCGTAGGTCGAGGAAGGGCCGAAGGCCTCCAACCTTCTTGGGTACAAGGAAATACATGGAATAGAACCCACCTCGCTGTGTAGGCTCGTCGATGGGCTCGATGGCCCCTTTCCGCAGGAGGGTGGTGATCTCCTGGAGCAGGACCAGGGCCTTTCCCGGGTGGCCCATGTTGGTGGTCTTGACCCCATTGAATGGTGGCTGTTGGCAGTGAAATTGGATGCAGTATCCCATTCAAAGGGTTGCCAGCACCCAGGGGTCCCTTGTCACAGCTTTCCAGCACTTGAGCTGCTGGCTGGAGAAGCGGCCAACCGCCGGCACGAGGCAGTCATGGGAGGTGGTGGGGCGGCGAAATTCATCCATGCGCCGAAAGTCCTGCCGCGTGCACGGACGAGACAGCGGTGGAGGAGCAGGCTCCCCGGAGGTTGGAGCCCTGGCCCTGTGCTGGTATCCCCTATGAAGACCGGTGAACTGCTGCCGGGCCTGTGCCACCTGCGCGCTCCTCTCCAGTGCCTGCTGCGCAGCCTGGCCAAACAGCTCCCTGGGGAGGACAGGGAGAGAGCGCAGGACTCGCCGATCAGACTCTGTCAGCGGAGACTGCGCAAGCCAGATCTGATGGCGGGCGAGGGTCAGGTAGGAAAGCAACCTACCCAGTTTCCGGGAGGAGTAGGCGAAGGACTGTAGCGTTGCCTCGCACAGCTCCAGTGACGTCAGATTGGCTCCCTGCAATGTCTGTGCAAGGGCCAACAGCAGATGGGACATAGAGTTGCCGATCTTCCCCATAGGTGCCGCTGTGTCGTACCCCCGCACGATGAGGTCATCCGTCTCCCTACACTGGGGTCGGGGGCAACGGGCATCCGGCCGCAAGGCCTCGTTGGGGGGGGAGGACCAGTGCCGCCATGGTGGGCTCAATGTGCGGCATGTGCTGCAGACCGTAGGTGGAGGCGTTCTGCATGGCTGTCAGCACCCTGCAGTCACTGGGCAAATGGGCAAAACACCTGGGGTCAGCCCAGCACCTCTGCAGCTCTTCAATATAGGGAACAGAGGGTAGCACGACCAATGGCGAGGGCTGGGTGGAGCCACCAAAAAATGCACTCTGCCTAGGCAGGGCCACCGGTGGCATGTCCAGCCCCAGGCGGGCCAATGCCACCTTCAAGGCCAGCTGAATGGATGGCCGCCCAGCCTCGGAGGCCCCAGCCGTGCTGCGGCTGGTAGCCACAGAGCTGGCCCGAGAGCCGCGAGAGTAGGACACAGGAGGGTCAGACATGTCATGCTCCAAGCTCTCAGAAGCCTGGAGAGACAGAACATCCAGGTCCGGGGCTTCAACCGCCGGCGATTGCATAGGCGGTGACTGCTCCAGCCGCTAGGCCGTGAGCGGGAATGCCGTCGCCCTGTACACCCTTTGCAGGGGGCTGTAGACTGGAAAGCAGGGCATCTGCTCCAGCTCCGCCGACATTTCGTCCACCTTCTGGGACAGGTCACGCTTCCGCCTCTTGCCTGTGGAGGTGGCATGCATGGCCCCCCCTCGCCGCTTACCAGGCCTTCCAGGCCCTGCAGGCGCCCCCTCCTGTATCACCGTGGCCGGCGGGGCACCAGGCTGAGGGTCGACCTGCTCCAGCCTGGCAGTGCGCACAGCCACACTGAGGCAGGCACAGTCAACGCAGGCCGTGTCAGTCAGCCCCTGACGCAGATGGTCAACCCCCAGACAAGAGGGGCACTCCCGGTGGCCATCCTCAGGCTCGTAGCCAACACAACAGGAAAACATGATGTGTATAAAATACAGGCCAGGCGAGAAAACACTGGCGGCAACACAAAACAGCGCGGGGCGAGAGCACCCCGGAAAAAACAGAACTAATATATATAAATGCACTATACAGAAATGGGACCGGGCAAAAGAGAAAACAGCTGACGGGGCGAGCACACCCAGCCACCAGCAAGCGGTGCGAAGCCCCAGGCGAGAGTACATGCTGCAGGCGGTAGTATCAACAAGGCAAAAAGAAGAGAAAAGAAAAAACAAAATACACCAAACCGTATTTCTACAACAGGCGCCGCGCGCCACAAACCGCTTGGCAGCGGAAAAAAACAACTAAGGAAGATGGCCAGAACACTCCAATAAGTAAGCCAAGAAAAAATAAAACAACTTACTTACAGCCTCCGGCAGCGGGGAATACCGCCTAGCAGGGCTATTAGCTCCCCTGAGCGAGGCCACTCAGGAGCACCAGAGTCTAAATAAGCGGTCTTGCTGATTGTTTTTTCCAATACAAAAGAAAAAGAAGAAGCGAAAGCTAAACAAGGATAACGCGGTTTCAGGGAGGATGACAGGGGCACAGCTCCAACCTCAAGGGTAATGAAACACAAGGCGTTGTGTTCCTGTAGCTTCCACAGCTCAAACCTCTGACCTTTAGCGCGAGAAGATGAAAGAGGTCGCTTCCTGGGTTAGCCGGCTTTTTATGCCGGGTCATAGAGTGACGTCACCCAGGTCACATGTGACTATGTTGTTATTATTACTCGACCTGCACGTTCGTGTGATGGTTATTCATGTGCTGAAAGCACCGCCTCTGGCGGTCAGGAAACACGAAATGAAACGTAAGATTTACAGACACATCCAAAAATCATTGTCATCATTATGGACTGAACATCCTGCCAAAACGTTCGAGCCCATAGAATGCTCATGAAAAGAATGTGTGTATACGTGGAAATATTTTGTGTTTGTAAAAAAAAAAAGTGTCCTTGCATAAAAAAAATATTTTGTCTCTATAACAAAGTTTTGTGCTTGTAAAAAAAAAATGTGGTTGTGTAGAAAACTATTCCGTGTCTGTAACAAGGTTTTGTGTTTGTAATAAAAATGTGTGCTTGTCGATGTAATTGTTGTATATGTAAGAAAATATACTTTGTATTTTTGAAAAAATATTTTGTGTTCCTTCACATACAGGCATGAAATATTTTTTTTTTTGTTAGCACAATTTATCTTTACGAACACAAATTCTTTTTACAAACACAAAACTGGTGTGTGGTTCAGCCAATCACCAAACGTCTTACTAATTTGCCAATCAGATTGCCGCCTTGATTTTCAAATGGCAAGGGCGCCGAAGTGAAAGAAGGATCTGAAAATACTTGGACATAATTTCTACCTGCTGCTGCAATGGGAGACTACACGACAACAGTGGTGAGTGAACTTTTTACACTTACCAGTGTTGAACCACACACACGTTTTGTGTTCATAAAAGGAATTTGTGTTCATAAAAATTTATGCTAAAAAAAAAAAAAAAAAAAAAAATGTGCCTGTAGGTGAAGGAACCCCTACCCCGCATTTTATGACACAAAATATTTTTTCACTAATATATATATAAGTATATAAGTATAAGTATATTTTCTTACATGTACAAGAATTACATCTACAAGCACACATTTTTATTACGAACACAAAACTTTGTTATAGATACGGAATAGTTTTTCATGCAACCACACTTTTTTACAAGCACAAAACTTTGTTACAGAGACAAAATATTTTTTATGCAAGGACACATTTTTCTTTACAAACACAAAATATTACGATAAATATAAATAAAATATGCACAAATTCTTTTCATGAGCATACAATATTTCTACGGGCTCGAACATTTTGGCAGGATGTTCATTCCATACATCATTGACATTGGCATCTCTTACCACATGACCACTCACTCTGTCATTCTGAAGAAAAGTGGCAGGTATGTCTTGGTTTTCAGATGGCTCATCATCATCATCATCACCACATTCCATAGGTTTAAATTTGAAATCTATGGAATGTGATTTGGTCATCTGGAAAATGTGGATTTGGATCAGACTGATCCAAATTCAACTTTGCGTTAAACAACTGGGATATAAGTAAGTCGGCTTATGTAAACCTGGGTTGCAAAAAAGGGGATTTGAAAATCCAGATAAATTTGATCCAGATACCACCTTTTGAACAACTGGGCCCAGGTTTTTGATTTTCATCCCAACATTTGTATTTTTGTTGTTTGTGTTTCCTCCTGTTTGTCATGACTACAGCTAATCCTCATACTTTTTATTTCTTTTGCCATATTTCTTCTGTCTTTCCAGAAACAATACTTTCCATTCTTCTCTTTAACTTCTACCATGAACTGCCTACACATGCTGTTTTTATTGTGTCAGCTAAAGTTAAATGTCACCTTTCTTCAATTTTATTTATTTTTATTTTGATCCCCATTAGCTGCTGCACACCACAGTCTCGTTGACTTTAACACATCCAATATCAGTTTTATTCAACCTTCCTAAAACTTGAACCAGAAGTTCTTCAAAGTATTCCAAACACAGACTTGAGTCTTGGCTCTTTTGGAATTAATTTTGTGCTCAAATAAATTTATCCCCAAAATGAATTCATACTAAGATCATAGGAATAATGAATTCTGCTGAAAGTGTGTGTTTTTCTTCAGGCATAAACTCATTAGTCAAGGAGAAGGGCTGGAAAAGGAGAAGGGTTAATGCTTGACATACTTTCGGAGGTCTGCATGATCAGGGTCTTGCTGTACTGTCCCACTCCGCTAGCATTGAAGGCTTTGACTCTGGACTTATAGGTGCTGTTGAAGTGAAGGCCATCCACTGTGCAGATGGTCTCTGTTCCCACGTACACTTCCTGCAAAGACATAGCACTTCTTTTCAATCTGCAAAGATGGCAAGTGCGTGATAATGACAAATAGAATGAGAGTTCTGCTTTTTCATTCTGACAGGATGTGCTTCAGGAGGAGTGTCCCTGGGATTTGGCAGTGCGTCGACTCAGTGTGAGTTTGTGCATGTGACCGGTGAGGCGGCCTACACTCAGGCAAAAATAGACATGGACACGCTACTCACCAAAGTCAGCGTGGAGCTGCGTTGGCAAGTCCCAATGAGTCAGAGAGAAGAGAAATCATCCCTCCCACTTTGGCTACATTTGAGTAAATGACATAAAATGATCCAGTGGGAGAACAGAATTAAGCACAAATCTGAGTTATGGCCAGTAATTTCTATTTGACATGTTGTGGAATTTTCAATCACTGAGGATAGAAAACCTTGAAGTAAAAATATTAATTTATTGTTTGAGACAAATCAAAAATATTTGAACTACTAACAGTGAAAACAACAGAACAAGCCATTTGCCATGTTCTGAAAATACAGGAGAAAAAGACAGATTTATAATGGATTCATTCCCCTCCCCATCCCTCCTGCTATCCTCCATCAGATGAACCAAGCATACCAGTTAGAACCAGTTTGAACTAGTTAGAATCAGTTAGCCTGGGTAATGTTTTCCTTTGGGGTCAACACATCTTGACCTCATGTAAACCCAAAATGAGTTATTATGAAGTGTTTCTCTAAAGTGATTTACATACATACATTGAAATGAGAACACTTAAGGCCTGAGCTGTCACATACTGGCTGCCGCTCCCACATTCGTGTTTCCTATTTTCTGTGTTTTCTGACTCCTTGATGCTTGTGTTCCCTGGACACCTGTCCTTTGCCTTGGTACCTGCAGCGATACTCTTTCTATGAGTTTTTGAACTATTATGTGACTCGCCACAGCCTGCTAAAGTCACCAACATCATCGGCTACTGGAGGTAACCTGCAGCTATTATGCGTTTCCCTCTCACTTCTGGAGGAATTCACCTCTAGTCTGTACTCGCTTGGGTTTTCCTGTTATTCATTCGTCTCCCAATGACCGTGATCCTCCAGTACTTGGAGGCAGAGCTCCGCCAACTCCGCTTCCAGCAGGCTGGACCACCGCCATCTGTGCTTCACCTCCACCCGGACCTCCCTGTTTTCCCCCGATGGAGATGCATTCACCTGAGCTCCCGTCGGAATTACCACTTGGATAACTCCAACTAGATAAAGTCCATTCGGGCCACATCAAGACGGTCTTATCAGAACACTCATTGGACTGCTGATCGCAGTGTGCTCGCCAGCCTAGCTAGGTTGGCTAGCCCTGCTGTCAACCTTTACAAGTGCAAACCATGTAATTCTGGCTGGTGTCTGTCCCTGCCTCACCCGAGTTTGAGTCTAAGTGCTGCCTGTTCCTGTTCCCACAATTGTGGCAGCAATTTACCATCAACCTAAGCCTAAAAAGGACTTTGTAAATTAATTTTATTGTATTAAATTAATTTTCAACTTTTTTGGGTGAGCTCTCCACAGACTCTCCCAATATAATAATACTTTGTGATTTTACCATATACATAGACATTATAAATAATAACCTCACCAGGGACTCTACAT
>JAPTYR010000019.1:43272598-43285693 GCA_029814505.1 Siphamia roseigaster | reverse complement strand
GAAAACTCCACTTAATCCCTTAGTCGAGCTAACCGCAATAATCGAGCTAAGCCGTGCATGGAAATGCACTGAGTGATGGGTGGAGGTGTGTGTGTGTGTGTGTGGGGGGGGTTGTTCAGGGCAGACCACTCCTAGCAGAAGTGAAGGCATAGGAGCAGATCTACCTTGGTGGAGTCTGTGCTCAAGTGCTTTTCTAGTTCCACCTTAGAACACCACTCAAGACTAAAAAATTCCCTGTTTGTAGTCGGAGCTCATTTAAAACGTGTAATTTCAGAATGTCATGTGTTAAATAACCTTCTGTTAGAACAGATATGAAAACATTTAGTCTGTGTAAGAGGAAGTGTTTGGAACTAGTTAAATCCTAAGTTAAAAGCCTTTACCATGTTATGTGTAAAATAAATGTCATTAAAATATATGAAGGATGTGAATGTTAATTTTTCCACAACTCAAACTATTGAATTGTATAGCTTTTGTTTCTATTGTTAAACTTTTGGCATCTATTTGATTTCATTTGGTGATATGAATTTTGTGGGGGATATATTTAGGCTTATTTTACTACAACAAATATATAATGCTTTAAATGTATGAATAAACACAGTTGAACCGATGGATTTATTGCAAAATCATCTAAAATAATTGAGCTTTTCCGACTTGAGCCAGACCAGACATTTCAAACAAAACCATCATTGTTGCAATACATTTACTATACATATTTATAACGTATAATAGACTAGGACAAGTGTTCTTTCCCCTCAAATGAAATTGAAGCTTTGGGAAGGTGGAGGTGTAAATGAGTCAAGTTTCATTTTTACTTCCGAGGACAGATATTGCCATAGTGTCAAAAGTAGGATGAAAACTGAAACCATGTGAGCATAAGTGGTCGATCACAGTGAATACTCACCTGTCCCTCCCTTAACTATCCATTTAGTAGGTTCGTTACATAACTTTCTCACTATTGTGTAATTAGTAATCACCTGAAATTCCTGTCAGTTCAGAGACCATGACTGTGTAAATGTTGTTCATTAAGCAGCAGAACTATTAAAAGCAGTAAGTCAAAACCTGATAAGTATTTGGAGTTCAACATTTAATTCCAGAACAAATGTATACATTTAATTTTAAAACAAACACAGAAGATGATAAATGAATGATTGACATCTCCATCAATGAAGTTGAATCAAAAATAATACTATCAGAACTCAGATGTGACGGAGTTGTTTGCATCCAAGGTCTGCCCGCTTTTTGGTTTCACCTCAGTCAATTCTTCCTTCGCCACCATCACTGTCACCTCCCCCTCCATCACCACCTTGTTCTTCACAGAACATGTCACGCTGATGAAGGCAAACGCCATCTTGATCTTGCGGACCTCGGCTTGGGCCAAAACCTCCTCATCTACGTACAGTGGCGCGGGGAATCTGATGTCCTGGTGGAGGAGGATGCAGCCGGAACCTGGCATCCGGGTTCCGAGCAGTGCTGAGATTAGCCCATTCACCAGGATGCCATGGACCACAGGAGCCTGGAAGGAGGTGGTTCTGGCATAGGCCCTGTCCAGGTGGACAGGGTTGGTGTCACCCGTCAGCTCAGCGAACAGCTCCACATCACGGCGAGAGAAGGCTTTAGTGAGGGAGGCCCGCTGTCCCACATGGATCCTCCGACGATGTGGAACAGACCAGAGGCTCCCTTGGATCAAGACTTTAGTCATCAATGCCATCAACCCTCATTCCAAACTCAGCTCACGACTGTTTCCAGTCAACACCTGCAGGTACGGAGACACCTGAAAGAAACCAGAGCAATTCATCATTTGAAATGAATACAATTACATAAATATATTTATGGACTTGGGTACAGTGGCTTGAAAAAGTATTCATACCCCTTGAACTTTGTCACATTCCGACCACAAACAAATATATTTTATTGGCATTTTAGATGAAAGATTAACACAAAGCGACACACAATTGTGAAGTGTAAGGAAAATTATACATGACTATCATTTAAAAAAAAAAACAAACAAAAGTATTCAGCCCCCTTTTCTCTGAGTGCAGACAGTTGCCTTCAGAGGTTGCCTGATTGCTGAATGATCAGCTGTTGACCTAATGATTAATTAGGTCACCTAATTAGGTAACTAATTAATTAATTAGGTCCACTTGTGTGTAATCTAACCTTAGTATAAATACAGCTGTTCTGTGAAGGCCTCAGAGGTTTGCTAAGAGGACACAGGTCAGTAAATAGCACCATGAAGTCCAAGGAACAATCAAACAGGTCAAGGATAATGTTGTGGAGAAGTTTAAAGCAGGGTTAGATTATAAAAAGATTTCCCAAGCTTTGAACATCTCACAGAGCACTGTTCAATCCATCATCAAGAAATGGAAAGAGTATGGCACAACTGCAATCCTACCAAGACATGGCCGTCCACCCAAACTTGCATGAACAAGGAGAGCACTGATCAGAGATGCCGCCAAGATGCCCACGGTAACTCTGGAGGAGCTGCAGAGATCCACAGCTCAGGTGGAGGAGTATGTCCGTAGGACAATTAGTTGTGCACTGCACAAATCTGGCCTTTATGGAAGAGTGGCAAGAAGAAAGCCACTGTTGAAAGAAAGCCATAAGAAGTCTGATATGCAGTTTTCCAGAAGCCATGTGGGGGACACAGCAAACGTGTGGAAGAAGGTGCTCTGGGCAGATGAGACCAAAGTGGAACTTTTTGGCCTAAATGCAAAAAGTTGTGTGGTGGAAAACTACCACTGCACATTACTCCCAACACACCATCCCCACTGTCAAACATGGTGGAGGCAGTATCATGTTGTGGGGCTGCTTTTCTTCAGCAGGGACAGGGAAGCTGCTCAGAGTTGATGGAAGATGGATGGAGCCAAATACAGGACTGTCTTGGGGGAAAACTTGCTGGAATCTGCAAAAGACTTGAGAATGGGGCGAAGGTTTACCTTCCACCAGGACAACGACCGTAAACATAAAGTCAGAGCTACAATGGAATGGTTTAAAACTAAACATATTCCTGTGTTAGAATGGCCCAGACCTAAATTCAATTGAGAATCTGTGGCAAGATCTTAAAACTGCTGTTCACAAACACTCTCCATCTAATCTTGCTGAGCTTGAGCTGTTCTGCAAAGAAGAATGGGCAAAAATTCCAGTCTCCAGATGTGCAATGCTGGTAGAGACATACCCCAAAAGACTTGCAGCTGTAATTGCAGCAAGAGGTGGTTCCACCAAGTATTGACACAGGGGGGGGTGAATACTTTGGCACGCCACATTTTTCGGTTTTGTATTTTTAAAAACATTTGGAAGTCATGTATAATTTTCCTTATACTTCACAATTGTGTCTTGATCTTTCATCTAAAATGCCAATAAAATGTATTTGTGGTTGTAACGTGACAAAATGTGGGAAAGATCAAGGGGTATGAATACTTTTTCAAGCCACTGTATATATATGCAGTATATACTATGTGATTATATGTATATTCCATGATCTGATTCCTTACCTTCTATGTCTTTTTGCAGTGAATGATTTCAGGAGTGCTTCTCTGTCCCTGCTGGCTTCTCATTATAAACGTGCTCAGCAGGAAGGCAAAGTGGGCAGGGTGGAATTTTTACCTGTAAACTGGCACAGTGCCCTACATGGAGATGCCACTGGTGTGGACGAGTAAGTGTGTAGTTTGCGTTGAAAGATGGCTGACTGTTTCTTAGCCTTAAAATTTTAACATATCTATACTGCATTTACTAGTGTAAAGCTTTAATGATTTAGGGTAAGGTCATTGCTGGAAACATAAAATATTCATATTTTTATTAGTGTGAAATAACCTTGAACTGAGAACTGTAGGTTTTTGTTATCTTGTTGGTTTGTGACAGTGACCTTTTGTGGCTATACAGACAAAACTTCCTTTTACCATTCTGTTCACCAAATAGCTATAGTATATAGGATTATAGTGTTCTGGTGCATTTAAAGAAAGAACATGAATAAACAAAACGGGTCACTAACAATATAAACAAGTACAATGTATTGACAGTACCAGGCCAAGTAACATATCCACATAGTGTAAAAGAGGCTCTCACATTTTGTTACATTTTGAGTTATTTAGGGTGCATCTAATTTTTTCTCACTTTATATTAAACATGATGTCTGATCCATTGATTAGGTGTTGGAGGTAACAAGTCCTTCATTTAAAAACAACAATACGCCTCACTAGTATAGGTGAAAAGGCCACAACTTTTGTAATGACCCCATTTCACCACATTTATTTCTATAATAGAATGACACCATATCATAAAATTAACCTGTCAAAAACCTTTAGCTTCATCCTACTTATTCCTGTAAATTACCAGTGTGTCTGTCACATTCCCATAATTGAAAATGGACTTCCTTTCATTTTTGCCTTTCTTCCCAGGGACATCCAACGGATCACACTGCCCAGCATCAGTAGGCTGAGACATTTCACCAACGACACTTTGCTTGACTTGTTTTTCTACAACAGCCCCACCTATTGCCAGACCATAGTGGACACTGTGGCCTCAGAGATCAATAGACTGCACATTCTCTTTAAACAAAGACATCCAGAGTTCAGTGGGGCAGTTTCCGTCGTGGGACATAGCCTCGGTTCGACAAAAACTCACACATACAAACATAAATAACTGGAACATGTGAAAAGTTGAAATGATCACGTGTTTGTCTCTTCTATCTCAGGTTCATTGATCCTGTTTGATATGTTAACCAATCAGAGAAGTGGATCAGAAGTCAACACTGAGAAAGTATAATGAGAACCACAGTAAAACTATGTCATATGCCAATACATAATTCTGTGTATATATATCCAAGTGTAGATAACAAAAGTCTTTTACTTTGTGTCTTTCCATGTGCTTTAGATGTCTGACAATGAGCATTGTCATGTCAGTACTGACACATTGGAGCAGATTCTGACTAGACTGGGCCTACAGCAATACCTGGCTACACTACAGGCGGAAAGCATGGACCTGGAATCACTGGTAACACTCAAACAGAATAGCTAACAGGCATGACCATTGATCTGTAATTTTTTTTTTTGTACTTATGTTTATAGAAGGAACATAGACAACATACAGAACAAACAGTTGTCATCTATACATCCATTCAGATGTTAAACTGATGGAGTTACAAATACAATGATGGCTCAGTGTGCATCCCTTGTAGACATGTGCACAATCCATTTTTCCCAATAGTGCAAGTATTTATCAATCTGTAGATTTAACGAAAAGGTCATTCTTTTCATATTTTGGATATTGATCCAGTCTGACTCTGCCAGAGGTGTGCACTGTAGCCCACTTCAAGCTACAGTTTTCTTACTGGCTGGTAATATTTTTAAGATATTTGTCTTGCCCCAGTTTTTGGGGTGTAATATTACCCAGGTAGATTGTATAAAAAGGGCTGTTGATCTGTAATTCTTAATTTCATCAAAACATCTGATTTTCTTTTAGGTTCTTTGTCAGGAAAGTGATCTCAAAGATCTAGGAATTCCTCTTGGACCTCGGAAGAAGATCTTGAACTATGTCAGAAGGAAATGGCTACCAAAGGTCAGACATCAGCAACCACTGTTACTTGATTCTTCACCAGCCAGTTATAGCAATGAGATAATAAAAATTTGAAAACCACTGACTGCTGAAATCACTGACTGCTTATTACTGAGAGAACTATTAAATTACGCAGTCAATTTAAAAGAGTGAATGGACACTAAACAGAAACTTTGTACTTCAATATTTTATAAAACCGAACAAGTGAACTAATGTATCATCAAAAATGTCAAACTGAATAGACTCTAAACCATTACCTGTGAACATGGTACAGTATTACGTAATGTTTCTTATGTAGTATCTCTCTTTTCCAAGGTTAATATCTTTTAGAAACCATTATTTTGATTGTTTGACTGGCGGTTATTGGGCATATAGTGTATATAGAGATTAGGTATGCCAGCTTCAATAGTTTAAAAAAACAAACTTGCATCTGTCAATTTTCATCTAAACAGGATGGCAGGACAAGCACAGCGTGTCTAGCACAAGGGTTCCAAGGCACACTTCAAGAACCCTTGATCTGTGGTCACGATGATAACCAGTCTCCAGGACTGATGCCACAGCAGTCACAGCTGCACAGAGCCCAGTCTGTCACCAGTGCTGTAGACTATGAATACTTCAATGTGGGCGTTGGACAGGTAGAACACATGCACTCACACAGTCTACTTTAGGTTGGCAGAGTGAGTAGCTGAAATCTTTTATGCTTCCTGCTTCTCTCCTTTGCCCGCTTGCCTGGACAGACCAATGGAGGCATAGCCAAGGGACAGGTGTGTCTCAAGTGGTGTCCTTAGTTCTCTTAGTTTTCACCGCATTTGGATTTCCTTTTAATATTCAGTGTGGTCTGTTCAGGGAAAACTCAAGACAGTGATTCAATGACCGATAAATTTCCATATTTTTCCTATGAACTCTACCCTTCTACAACACACTCAATGCCTGTGCTCATCCAGTCCTGCATGAGTGTCAAACATCACTCTGTTCTGTGTTGCCTCACTCCCATCTCTCCTAATGAATGTATAGATGCTCTTTTTGTCTTCCCAGGACATAAGCCATTTGAGAGCATCATATAATGAAACAAAATCAATAGCCCGTTTCTATTCCTGCTTTCTATTCTCAGGTATCCGTTGACTATCCGCAGCTCTCATTCCATCCACAAACCTTTTTCGCATTCGGATCTCCCATCGGGATGTTCCTGACTGTCCGTGGGCTTAAACGTATTGACCCAAACTATACCTTCCCGACCTGCAAGAGCTTTTACAACATCTACCATCCAGTAAGAAAGTCTGGACTTACTGCAACTGTTGAGCACAGGATTAAATCAGCTTGTATTTGCTGTAACTGTAGTTATGGAATGTTCTTTATATAGCTACTGAGTTTTGTGTTCTCAAATGTCATTGGAACTGTGTTCTTAAAATTATCATCCTAAATACTCCAGACCTGTTTCATAGTGACAAACAAAAACACATTCCAGTTTGGATTTCATCACAATAATTAAATCTACTACTTGAAAAAATATGCCTCAAAGCTTGCCAAGTATTTAACACAAGAGAGCCAAGCGAAACAACAGGAGAAACAGTTGAAAGTTGAACTGAGTGATAAGTGACTTCTGATTGATGTGTTATGTCCTTGTTATTATATTAGTGTTTGTGTTGCCCCATAGCTGACATGGGCGGGACTAATGGACACAATATGCTTGTTTTAATGGGGATCTCTCCCTATAGAACCTTTGGGGCTTTAATACATGCACATACATGCTCACTGCAAAGTTCAGTTTCTAAGATTTCATTTGATGCACATACTGAGGGTTCATGAAAGTACTTGTAAGATCTCTTTTTCTGTAGATATGCAATTTTTATTAATGATACCATGCACTTGTATAATTTGTAGAAAATTAGGTCACGGGCTATGGGGTCATAGGCCCTGCTTTGAGAACCACCTTAAAAATGTGAAAGTCATCATTAAAGAGTTTATTACTCCTAATGTGTAAAGCAACCACACTACATAGTAAAGCCCTCTCTTACATCAAGAAAGACAAAATGTATCAGAACTTTCATTCATTATTTCCTCTTTATCGCTGTGCAGTATGATCCAGTGGCCTATCGGATCGAGCCCATGATAGTGTCTGAGGTGGATCTAGAGCCCATGCTAATTCCTCACCATAAAGGCCGTAAAAGGATGCATCTGGGTATGACTGTTTTTGGGGGGGTTTTTGGCCCCATATTTGTGGAACAGTCCTATGATGTTAGCTTTTGTTTGCTAGATATAATGATGATGTCTGTTTTCTCTTTCTCTTAGAACTAAAAGACAGTTTGACGCGTATGAGCATGGATTTAAAGAATAATGTTTTGGGATCATTGCGGACAGCGTGGCAGTCCTTTGCCAGACTACCTGTTGCTGCTCTGCCCCCAGTGGAGGCAGAAGAAACTACAATAGAGACAAATATTCAAGAGATACAGGGTAAATCCAACTATAAATTCCTTTTGAGTGTAAGTGAATGTGTGGCAGTTTGGTGTTGGAGTGTGAACAAGAGTGTGTCTAACCCTGTCTCCTCACACTCGTCTCATCCCTCTCTGCTGGTTGCCACCATCCTTTCCCCTCTTCTGCTCGACTGAATGCTTGGTTGCTCCTATTCCCCTGACCCATTACACGTTTACCTTAAATCTCAGCCTCTACAGCAGGCACTGCTTCTGCTAAGAGGGAAGGGAAAAGTGATGATTTTTGGACTAAGATACTGGGGTGGCCCAGGGCCCTTCATAAGCTTTACTTTCAAGGTAAGCCAGAAGAGGGAAGAATCTGAGTAATTGACCTGAACTCTTTCCCTTATATGACTGTGGTTACCTTTCCAGTACGCTCAATGCATTCACTTTAGATGTTTGTTGATAGTAGATTTTCAAAAGACATTAACAGTAATAATTCAGATCAGGAATGAGCAGATAGACACTTATAGCACCACCACCCATCAACCTACAAAATAAATTTGATATTGTACAAGGTCCTTGACTATTAGAAATTGGCAAATGTTGAAGTAAATGTCAAACTAAAAGTTTTAATTGGCTAAATAACTAAACAGAATTTAGAATTAAACATCCAACTAACCACCAGACATCATAGCTTTAATCCCATGGAAAGCTGCTACGTCCATAATTTATAAAGTTAAAATACCTTCTCTCATGTATCTCTGACATTTTTAGGTCATTTTCAGAGGCTTTGGTCTGCCTTCTGCCCTATGCAGAATTATGGAGTTGTCGGCATTTGTGAATGAAAAGTCTTGCTAACCTTTATTATGCAGCTACAATCACATCACATATCTCATGTAAAGACCAAGCTACAATCCATCAGAACTGAAAAAGATCGATAAGATGGGAGCCTGCAGTAGACATTTTTCAACAGACTCAACAGTTTGTTAGGCCTTACATAGTGAACATGAGATGACATACAAAAATAAATGTATTTAATCGATCGACTTTACTTTTCCTGTGGGAATGAGGTACATGTGATACAGACAGGTGTGAGGATTTCTGAACCTAAAACGGTCCCCAGGTGATACCAGTCCTAGCAGTTTTCCCAGTTGTAGAAAAACCTTACATTAACCATCAGCCATTATTACACAATACTGAGTTATGGGAATACTGACCGTTTATCAAATGTCTTATCAGCATATATCAATTGATTTTATGATTGCAATATTTTTAGAGGGCTCAAGTCCTCTGCTTTACCTGCTGTTTGCTGTCCTGTGAAATTGTTTACTTTGACATGGCAAATACACCCTAGTTCTCTCACTCAGGAGCAAATGTTATGTAATGAACAATATATCATCGCTATAGGGTTTTGCCACTCCTTGGCTCCTGCTCTCTTCATGCATAACTGCACAACTATGTTGTACATCTAACCGTTCAAAGTGAGTGAAACCTCCCTCAGGCCCCTGGTGAACTTTACAGTAGACAGTTCATTCTGTTTCCTCAACTGAATGTCCTCTTAAAAAGCCACTCGAGTAACCTTTGAGAAAGCTGAATTTACATGGCCAGGAGAATATATATAATATTGTTGTTATAATATTCTAATTATTGTTATTATTAAGTTATTATTTTTATGTTTTTTTTTAATTAATTGATTTAGTTGCAATTTAACCAGTTGATAACATCGCTCATCAGTAGCAGGTTTCTTATAGCGCCCACATGCAGAAACATGTTTAATCCTTTTTCTGCAGCACTATAAGTATTTAATGTCTTTTCATTAAATAGGTCAAAGGGAATGCATCTGCTGTGTGAGCATTTTCTGTTCAGTTGACTTATAAAGCACTTACTATTGTCCCATTCAGCTTCATATTTCTTTTATTCATGTCCCTGCAGGAGTGTGTGAGGAGGCAGAGCCCATGGTGTCCTCAGAAGAGACAGAGCAGCCTGAAATCAAAGTTGGGATGTTGAATGGAGGGCGTAGGATTGACTATGTACTCCAGGAAAAGCCCATTGAGAGCTTCAATGAATACTTGTTTGCCATCCAGTCTCATTTGTGCTACTGGTGAGTCATACAGACCTCTATAGAGGATTAAGGATCAATTGTCCTCTTCTATATTTTGTGTGTGTGATATTTTTCTCTTTGTCGCACCCCTCTGTCTGTCCATTAGGGAATCTGAAGATACAGCCCTGCTGCTGCTGAAGGAGATATATGATGAGTTGGGTGTGGCCTTTGAACAGCCACAGCAGTAATAAAGTTATACAAATGTAGACTTTCATTTGAATCCAACTATCATCTGGAAGTGAAAACATGAAGACCAGCTGTCTGCGAGGATCACCAATCCTCTTTTTGAATGCCTTACTGTCTGGGTGTTACCTGAATGCCCTGCCCTCTCATTCTCCAACAGCAGAGTCCCTTTGGCTGGTGTTATATGATCCGGTTGATGTCAGGTGATTTTTCATTTGAGGCAACATTAGCTTCTTGATGTTGCCTCAACTCTAAATGCAGGACTCATTTTTGATATCTGAAAGTGGTTTCAAATTTACCCAAAGTTTAACATCTTGCACCTTCTCTGCACTTTTCCTTTTGATCATTTATTTGTTTTGCTTTACATTGCACTTTAACTTAATGCTACATTTACTGACATGTCAGTTATACTGCACAGGTAATACAGAACAAAAGAATTACCATATTAAAAATACTGGACTTTAAGTACAGAAGGTTGCAACAAGTTGTGGGATTACAATATTGTCTTCCAAACTTGCATTCATATGTTTTATGTATTTAAAGGCAAACATCTAAAAATGAATATATTAATAAAATTTATATTGCACAGCCCTATTAATGAACTTATAAAACAAATTAAATGAAGAAATGTAGAATGTATTTTGACAAAAGTAGCCTACATATGAAACCTGAATTTTCAGGTTTCAGTTAAGATGATTTCTAATAATTTGAGTGAAGTTGATACCTTTTTGGTTCTAATACTCATGGCAGCTATGTTCTCATGCAACTTGAAGGCCAAAGTTGCTTCTCCTACATTTCAGTGAAAGGTGTTGCTGCCGTTTATTCTCTAGATGTTTTATTCTACCACTTGTCATTAAGATTAACGTTAGTGTTTCATTTCAATCATTATGATTTTCAATTTATTTAAATAATGTATTTCAGCATTATCATATCCAGCATTACTATCTAAAAAAAATGCAATCCAATGAACAATTGTTTCAGAAATTAAGTATAGTAGTACAGGTGCTTGAAAGGACATACTGGTCATATAGACATGCTGTGTGTGACATGTACAGCCTTATGAACTGTACTGTGTGTGCAACTGGGTATAAGGGGAATGTTACAACAGTGTTCAGAGAAGTTAGCTGCACACCCTCAATCCTGTGTTTGTGCCATTCCTCCTTTACTGCTCCTCAGGCTTCTTGATATAGACCCATATTTACTTTGATTTAAGAGAATAACAATGTGTATTCCTAAGATATAGCCCATTCTGACACACACTGACTCCATCAGACTGTATCTACTAAACCTGAGGGCCAAATCATACATGTGTGTTCTGTCTGTCTCTTCCTATCCAGGTAAATACTTTCATTCATCGTGCATGCAGTTTTCTGTTATGAGGTTCTCTCAAAATGTACTTGTCCTAGCCTAATTTCTGAGTTTCACCTTTCTTGTGAGTCTAACATTAGCATTAGAAACTGATTTTGGAATAAAGTTTAAGGATAATGGTTGAATTAATGAATGCATGAGAGTTAATCAGCTTTTTTTTTGCATAACGAAATGTCTCAAATCTGCACTTTTGCATACTCATCATGAGGTTTCACTCGTATAACTTTTTACACACTGTCAGGGGCTCATCAGACCCCACCTCTAAAAGCTGACCACTGGGGGTGTCAGTTCTTTACGCACAATTATAAGGGTTAACTCCTTTTCCTTAATGTAGAAATGCACTAAACACTGACAAGTGTTTCTGTTGAATTTTGCCACATCCACTGTTCATGTCATTTTATTGTTTACACACAAGACGATGACTTCGTGAGCTCTACAACACATCGTTCCTACTCGAGAAAACTTTTTTTTTTTTTAACTTCATGTATGTTGACATACCAAAAATGCTCTCCTTTCGAAGTACATAACCTGAATATAAACTATGGTAACATGTTGTGTGTGCCATAATAAAATGTTAACCAGTCTTGTGTTCAGCTGTTTTTGTGTGTTGTTATAGTGTCTCACTCATTTTGAATCTAATGTATTAACCCAGTAGCTCTCAAATGTTTTACAGTAGAGTACCCCCTGAAATATACTTTCTACCCAAGTACCCCCAACTCCCACTTCAGCATTTTTGATTGGAAAAAAATGAGGCCTGTTCCTTTGCCAAAGGTGTTTTATTATGTTTTCAATACTTTGTAAAAACATTTAGGCTAACTGCAATGTATAAGAAATAGTATTTTAAAATTATATTTTTTGTGCAAAATATAAATTGAAAACTACCATCTTTCTTTAATAATAAATAAACTGGTCATTAATAAAATGAACCTTTCATCGACAAGATACAATTGTTTACCTACCCAAACTCATTTTGAATAACATAAAATATAAATGTTCTTAAAATGTTACCAAAGCTTAAACATGATGATTGATAATAAAATAATTAGTATGAAATTAATATATTTATTTTATTTTATATTTCAACATTGTCATTATTTTGTGTTCGGCACATGATGACTTATTTATTGTATTTTTTCCCCAAGAATTTAAAGTACCCCCTGGGCTTCTTCCAAGTGCCCCATGGGAACCCCTGTATTAACCCACTGGGACCCTTCCAGCCATGTTTGTAAATTTCTGTCATTTTCCTCTTTTGATTTAGTGATGATCATTATGACTGTTACAACGCATAGCATATGAACATCAACAAGAATGTTTTTTTTTAACATTTATTGATACAAATATGAGTTACTCTTACAGGTTTATGTTACTTTTATACTTTTTTGTATCCTTTGGGGACCCTCTAGCCAAAGAACTGCTGTAAAAGCATATTAATATTTTTCTGTTTTTTCCTGCATGGCTTTTAAACCACTTCAGCTCTGTGCA
>JAPTYR010000019.1:43030537-43043174 GCA_029814505.1 Siphamia roseigaster | reverse complement strand
CACTGGAGTCACTACCAGTCAGTGTTGAACGGCCACTAAAATGTCAGGGAAGAGTTTCCGAGTCAGTGACGGGGACTGGATTTGTCCCGATAAAAAGTAAGTACTTTTCAGGCACAATAACCAATTAACTGTAAAACAAAGTCGGGTCTAAAAGATGAGTTTAGTGCACATAGCTAGTGAAGCTCTTGTTAGTAGATGCTAAATGCTAACGTAATTTAGCATCTGAGGCCTCGTTTCACGCAGACGCGAAGAAGCAAAGTCAACTAGCTTCCTGTTTCCCACCACTGTTTTGACAAAAAGGTGTATTAAAAAATACCACGTGTCCCTTATGTCCGTGGAGGACCAATTGGGATTTCTACGAGAAGGGTTTTTAGTTAGAAATAGTTAGGACTATCTGCCTTACGAAGTAGCTAGCATGTTAGCATTGGTTAGCTTGTGTAGGCTGGTGTAAGATGGTTTGATTGTGGGATGTGTTTATGATAGTGTTATACGAGCCAAGTTATGATGACGTTAGTCTAACTTAGGAAGTGGACGATATCAGGTTTCAAGAGAACTGCATAAAAATGTCTTATGCGACACATAAGCACCTGCAGTTGTCATTACACAGGCCTGTACACCACAAGCTAACATGCTAATGCAGTGAAATGTGAAAAAACCACCAGCCTGTTGGTGAAAATGACCTTATATAGTAGCTAAAATGTCACGTTTTGTATCTTTATTTATTTCAGACATGCAAAGAACAAAAATAAGACAAAATAACATTTAAAATATAGAATATTCTTTCAATTATGCGTCTGAACGTGCATGATGGAAAATGAGTAGGAAGAAGGATACATCTATTCAATCCTACTTCCCAGGTGCTTTTACACATTTATCCGTAACTGGATACATGGATCAAACAATACTTTTTTTCCTAAACATTCAACCCACAGCTAATACATAATGAAGTAATTGAATTATGCACAACAGTATGATCATAGTATTGTAGTCATACAAACAGCCCTCATAATCATTAAATACTGTACCTCACCAGAATGCATTCTTTACCTCTTTTTTTTTACTGTTATGTTTAATATTTGTTTCATCTTTACACACAATTTAGCTCCACAGATTGTGTTACAGGAACTTTAATATACTGTTCACTTATGTAATTTTTTCAAAGATGCATAGAAAAAAAAACATTGGAAAGTAAGAAAAAAACAAAATATTTAAATGAACAGAATCTATCTTCAAGTAAGTGCAAGTCTGAACGTGCATGGTGGAAAAGAGTAGGTAGAAGTATAAACTTATTAAATCCAACCTCTGACATGCTTTTATGCATTTATCACTAACTTAATACATGAATCAAACGATCCATTTTTCCTAATTTTAACATTCAAACTACTACTAATACATAATGCAGTAATTGAATTATACATAAACTGATCATAGATGTACAGTCATACCGACTCAACAGTTCAATTTACTTAAATAAGTACAACATATTTGTTTACACATTATACATAAAGAAATCGCCCTCATTGTCTTTATTAAATATGGCACCTCACAAGAATCAATTCTTTACTTTTTTTTAACTGAATTGTTTGATATTTGTTTAATCTCCACATAGTTTGACTCCACAGATGGTGATCTGTGGAGTCAAACTATGACAGAAACTTTTTAACGTAGTGTGGACTTAATGAATCTTTAAATGTAACTTTTCCCTTAAATCATAACCCTCCCTTTCTTTCACAAATCATTTCTTGAATATAGCCCAGCAGGAATATATTCCTGGTTTTATACCTTATTTGAATAGTTTTGAAGTGTTAGATGAAGTAAAAATAGTGGGTTGGCGTGTTCATGTAAAACAAAATATTTTTGTACTTATTAAACAGGTGTGGAAATGTTAACTTTGCTAGAAGAACTAGTTGTAACAGATGTGGCAGAGGTGAGTTCTCCTTTTGTTCCACAATGATCTATGCAAGATTAGGATAAGGTCTGGCTTGAAACTAGACTGTTTTACTTTTCACAGAGAAGACCACAGAGGCAAAAATGATGAAAGCAGGTGGAACAGAAATAGGGAAAACCCTGGCTGAGAAGAGCAGAGGCCTGTTCAGCGCCAACGACTGGCAATGTAAAACGTAAGTGACTCAACAAGTTCATCATCATCATGCCTGGTTTACCACCAAATGTCTTATTTTAATTAGTTATTTAATTAATGTATGCCTTAAACATTACTTGAGGATCAGGTCCAGCAGTGACACTGTTCCATATTTGTTGTTCAATGGGCTCTAACTTTGTACATATACATAATCAATATCAAAGTGTTACATATTTCAGTTGGTATTTGGAAGTACTTAACCTTTTAGTTCCTGATGAGTCTGTGGTGAGTGTTCTGTATGTAGGAGTTATAAAAGAGGATAAATGGTCACTGGGAAAAACTAAGATCTGATGTATGTTTATAACAATCGTTGTTATTATTAGTATTAGTATTATTATGAGAAAAATATAGTTATGACTTTTCATCATGGAAGAAAAAGTCGAGATCCTGAAGGAAAAAAGAGGCAGAAATATGAAAAGTCAGAATTCTGAGAATACAATCTAAATTCTGAGGAAAAAAGGTGGAAATATGAAAAACCATAAAAATTCTGGAAAAAAACAGATTTCTGACTTGTCAATCAGAATTAGAATTCTGAGGAAACAAAAAGTGGCAATGTGAGAAACAGTCAGAATTCTAAATAAATAAATTAAATAAATAAATCATAATTCTGAAAAAGACACATTCACACATCAGAATTCAGTGGAAAAAAAAACAGTAGGAATTAAATGTCTATGGAAGGAAGGTTTTTTTTTCTGTCAGATCAACTGGTAGTGGAACTGTTGAGCAAATGGTTGATTTTTTTTTATGATGAATGTTTAAAATCAAATTCACAACACATTACCACTGACATGTCAAGGGGTAAAGGGTTGAACATAATATAGATGACCAAAAATATTTAAAAATGTGCTTGATAGCACATTGATCAAAACACACACATGATCAAAATAGTAATAATAATAATAATAATAATCGATTTGATTCATATAGCTCTTTGCTAGACATCCAAAGAACTTGACATTATTAACTCATTATTTATTCACTCTTACCCTTCATTTCCACCGGATCCGTTATGGACGCGTTGCATTGTGTTGCGTTAGGGCCAAGAGTATCCATTTCCACCACATCTGTCAGGGCCTAAGGCAGCAGTCCACCAGATGTTTTGAATGGGTAAAAATAAATAGGGGTGCTTTGTGTTTGGGGTCTGAGGAACTACTGTCATTTGAAAAAGTATGACTAAAGCATGTCCCTGACGCTCTTCCTGAAGGTGGGGGTCCAGTACACCACTGTTCCAAATTTCTGGGGAGAGCCCTGTATAGGTGTTATTAAAATCAGGTCATCTACATCCCAGGACCAGAACTTAAGGCTGGTAAGAGGTTGGAGTAACAATTTTAATGGGCATGGTGGCCTATAGATGTGTGTGGTCCCTTACCCTGACCATTTAGCAGAATGTGGGGATTAAGGTACCAATAAATGTTGACCTTTACCTTCTACTGGAGCTTGTAGACATTTTATCCTCTTTGAAATAACCAGGTATTGGTAAATCCAAGAGTATACATAACAAATATTCACCTGGCATTCTCCTTAAAGGTGCGGAAATGTGAACTGGGCCAGGAGGTCAGAGTGCAACATGTGTAATACACCCAAATACGCCAAGCTTGAAGAGAGAACAGGTGATGCTCATATATGATCCTTAATCAGATTGGGTTGAAGTTCTGTCTTCTCATTTCAGTTCGTCTTGTTCTTGTCTTCTCAGGTTATGGTGGAGGTTTTAATGAACGGGAGAATGTTGAATACATTGAAAGGGAAGAATCGGATGGTGAATATGATGAGGTAAATGATGACAAATGAATTATCAAGTATCTGTCAATGACTGCATCAGTCTGATCTATTTTCTATCAATGTGGTACTTTCTGTGTAACTTGCGTTTCATGTGTTAAATATCAATCTCAGCATTTCTGCTGGTGTAGGGTTAGAACATTTCAGACATAAAACAACGATCACTGTCGCATTAAACTGATTAAATGTATGTATAATGTGATGTAGAAAAATCTAAGTTTGGTTTAGATTATTGTCATTTAATTTTTGGATCAGATGTTAACCTTGCCTTGACTTGGTCCTGTTACAGTTTGGCAGGAAAAAGAAGAAGTACCGAGGCAAAACCAACAGCACATCGTCCTCCAAAGAAAGTGAAAAGAAAGAAGTAGTGAAAGATGAGGAGGAGGAAGATGACGACGATGATGATGGGGATCTTTCCAAGTACAAATTGGATGTATGTTTTGCAGCTCAATTCCAAAGACCAAGCATGATGACACTGGCTGATACAACAGACTGATATTAAAAACCTTTCTTCCCCAGGATGACGACGACGATGATGAAGACGGAGACCTGTCAAAGTATGACCTCGATGCCAGCGACGACGACGGGGAGAACAAACAAACTAAGAAAAAGGAGAGCCGTTCGGGTTCCTCGCGTTCCCGCTCGTCCTCCCACTCCTCCAGCTCCAGTTCACGGTCGAGGTCCAGGTAAAAGGGTACAGGTCAAAGGGTAACCCCGGGCAAAATGTCAGTATCAGCTCAACCTTCTTCTGATTTACTGATCAATATCAAATTACATGTTCTGCTGATTTTGCTGTTTTTCTTTTATTTATTTATTTTTTTAAATTTTCCTTAAACCCCTCCCCCTCCTCTCTGTAATCTAACAGAATTGCTGTGAAGATTGAATTATGATTCTATCTTTATCTTTTGTACTGTTTTTCACAAATTTATGACTTCAGATGGGAAAATATGCACAGTCTTGAAATGTCCGTTGTCCTTTTCACTCCAAGATTCTGTGTTTTAACTTTGAATACAGCGGTGCAACTTTTCTCTGTAGGTGTTTACTAGTTGAAATTAATGATAGACTGATATATCAGGCTGATATTTAAGTTTTTTTTCTTGTCTAAATATCAGCCTTTTGGCCGATATGCTTCTTTTTTTCCCCTGGCATAATTTACTGACAGGTGAAGGGGGGAAAAAGGAGAAAAGAGGGAGGAAACAAAGGAAAGGAAATGAAGGGAAAAGAATAAGAGCAAAGGACAAAAAGAAAAATGGGGAAAAGAAGGAAAAAAGATTAAAAGGAGTGGGAGGAAACAAAAAGAGGAAGGAATAGTAAAGGGGAAGAAAACAAAGGAAAAATGAAGGGTTAGGGTTAAAAAGAGAATAAAGGGGGTGGGGGTGTGTAAAAAGAGGTGGAGGAAACAACAAAGGGATGAAAAATAGTTAGGGTTAAGAAAGGAAGAGGAAGAAAAGAAACCAAAAATGAAGGAAAAGATGAAAAAGGGAAGTAACAAGGGAAAAGAAGAAAAAAGAAAGAGGGTGTAAACAAAAGAAGGAAAAATGGGGGAAGCAACAAAGGAAAAGAGAAAAGAATAAAATGAAAGAAAAGGGGGAAACAAAAGAAGGAAAAAAGATGAAAAGAGGAAGTAACGAGAAGAAAAAAGACAAGAGAAAAATAAAGTTAAAAGAACAACAAAAAATGAGAGGAACAAAGAAACAAAAGGGAAAAAGAGAAGTAACAACGGGGGGGGGTGAAAGGGGTGGTAAGAAAGAGAAATGAGATAGGAACAAAAGAAGGAAAACCATTAGGTGTCCATTTCTTCATATTTATTAGTTTAACTGTCACAATATTTATTTTCTAATTGTAATTAAAGAACATTCTCTGACATTCATTTTCATTTGACAGAAAAACATCAATATGGTCTTATAAATAGCACCTTAGGCCTGTATCGGCTAAGGCTGATGGAAAAGAAAATCAGCCTTGGCCCTAAAGACTCCATATCAGTCGATTTCTAGTTTTAATATTTGGCATGAATACATTAACCATACGACGGGGATAGTTTGTTTTCTGTATGTTTTAACACGTTGTATTAATTACTGCATAGTTAATCATTACCGTAGACTGTGTTTCCTGTTTTTCTGAAATATTGGAAAGCTTTTGTGTTTTTTGTCTTCCAGGTCCCGTTCTCGAAGCTCGTCTAGTTCCAGATCTGGATCTGGCTCCAGGTCCCGTTCCAGGTGAATGAGGTGACATGCACTCTCTCCCTTCAGAGAGTGGATGTGTGGGGCTGAAGGCTGTAGCTCAGTCCTACTCCCATACTTTACATTTGACCACAAATTACATCAGACTTTGTTTCATTCCAGACAGCTGATTTATATGTAGCTTCATGTCACAGGACGTTAAATTCCAAAGCGTTTTTTTTTTCTTTCTTTTATTTCCCCATTAACCTTTTGTACAGTAGCGCCCAAAAGTGAGGTAGGTCACCTTCTGCACTTGGGAAATAATGATTGGCCTGGAATTATAAACTGGAATAAATAAAGGCAGTGGTTTCCAAACTTTTTTAACCTTTTAACTTCTGAGACTTTCACAGTTCCATTCAAAAATAAAATAAGCAACAAAATGAACAAAAACAGCCAAAATGATCAATAAAACAAACAAGAAGGAATAATAAACCAACAAAATAAGTAACATGAACAAAGAAAGACACAAACAGACCAAAAGTGAAGAAAAAAATAGTTTAAAAAATTGCAAAGAAATTAAGTTAAAAGGAAAAAAAAAGAAATAACTTTGTATAAATACTGGAGTGTCAAATAAAATAAAATTAAACTATACTTTAGAATTATTATACAATGCACCATGTTAACCCCACAAACGTAATCAAATTTTTTTGCTGCTGTTAATGTAATAAGTCCACAAATTTTAATAACATCAAACAAATGTAATTGGAATGCAACTGCCATTAGATTTGTGGGAAAGTTAGTACATTTGTCAGATTATTATGTTAAAAGCTGCAAATTTTATTATGTTTGTGGAGTTATCATGGTGTTATATAATAATAGTAATTCTCAAACTTAGATTATTTAATTGCATTTTATTTGACTTTCCAGTGTTTATACAAAGCTAGTCCTATTATTAGTATTACAGAATTGGCCTAGTAGTAGTACTTAGCATTTACTGTCACTGCACTATTCAACGGTTAGATCAACTGAGAATATGCTGAAAATTACAGATTTTTTTTTTTTTGTTTGTTTAAATTCTGTTTTGGTTGATGGAAATTTTCCCATTTTGTTTACTGGATGCTCCAAATCACATCAAGAATAGTTAAAAACATCCAACAAACCTTAATATGCTTCTTATAATTGAGAAAAAAATGGCCATCAATATTTAATCCATTTGTTAACATTAACACATTTTATTACATTTCCCTGTTATGTTTGTGGGGTTAACATGCCATGTTACTACATTTTCAAGAAAATAAAGTTGCAAGTGCATTTTGTAATCTTCACAAAATGTAATAACTTATGTTATGCGGCAAAATTTATTTAAAAATGTGTTGGGACAGTTTTTTTACAAAATGAAATGGGAAAACCAAGACATTTTGGGCATTTATTACAAATTGCACCCTTATTACAAAATGTGGCCCAATAGGTGCGTCTGAGCAAATATCGTTTGACTGAAAACGATGGATTTAAAAACAAAAAAAACCCCAACTTTTTTATTTACATTATTACAGCCCTCAGAAAATGGCAGTGGAAGTAGAGAGTGAAAATGTCTGCTGTTTAATATTTAGAAAAGAATGAACTAACCTTCACTTCATTCGAGGGCTGCACAGTTTTGGTCAAAAATAAAATCCAGAATTTTTTTTTTCTCCTAATAACTTGATTTCAAGTTTCAGGTAAATTTACAAAAGGCAACAGAAGTCAGCTTGTGGTTTTCATGTGCAGTCCCCAACACAAAGCACTGCTTCCACTGGTGTGTGATTATGTTTGAGGCGCTGAAATCAGTGGGTTGTGCTGCCGTGTTTGACTGATTCTATTTTTGGGCAGAGTTTGCAGAGGAACTGTTCGGTCTTCATTGGAAACTTTGAAAACCAAACCCAAAGAGAAATTCAGGTTCTCGGGAAAATAACCACTTATTAGTTAAAAATAGTGATGCACTGATCGATCGGCTGCCGATCATGATCGGCAGATACAGCCTTAAAATAACCTGATCGGTGATGGGAAAAACACGCCGAACAAAAAGCCGATCACGTGGCGTAATTTTTTAGTGACCCCCTTCTTTTTTTTTTTTTTCTTTCAAACTGGAAAACAAGCTAACCTACAGTACAGGTGCGTCTCGACAGCACAATGACCTCTGGACTTTCTTCAAAATGTGTGAGAAAGATGTAAAACTTGCCGTATGTTAGATGAAATGGAAATTTAAAACTCCGGTAGGGATTGACAATCGGTAGATCAAGTTTTTTGGTGATCGGTATCGGTAATCGGGCCAAAAAATGCCGAACGGTGCATCACTAGTTAAAAATGTAAAATCAATCGTTAAGGTCAACCAACTAATGATTAATGGATGCTTTTCCTCCCTTGTGGAGCCTGTACCCAGGACAGGGTTGATCAGATGAACCTGTGGCCAGTGCGTCTACTCAGCTTCCTGTAAAAGTGCCAAAGCTCTCCTGACTTTTGAAGCTACTGTACGTTAAACTGAAATGCAGTTAATAAGTTTGAGTGTTGGTAAAGGATCACACGTCAGTAGATTTCTTGGGTCTTCTTCAAGCATCTCTAAAGAGTGGAGCGTCCATCTCTTAACTCTTAATTATGACATACAAACAGTCACACATTTTTTTTAAACATCTTAGGGCTTTTTGTGGGCATCATCAGGATGAAAAGTACCAAATTTCTAGAGTTGAGAGAAGCTTGATCAATGCCCACACAGCTTTGACCTCTGTGGACGTTACTGACTACAGTGCTTGGTTTATTCCTCCAAAAGATCCAGCTCCAGGTCTGGGAAGGGCTCGTCTCCCAGGAAGGCATCCCATTCCCCCTCCTCCTCACCTGAGAGGAGGAAGAAGCGCAGTCGCTCTAGGTCCTCATCTGGAGAGAGGAAACGGAGGCGCTCCAGATCCCATTCGTCCGAAAGGTTTGGGTTTCTGTGGAATACCACAATGGCACTGATTGTTTGATTAACCATATGTGGCCTCGCTTTTGGGAAAAACCAGTCTGACATTTTTCCATTTTATACTGTTGGTTTTTATTTATTTTTTCTATGATGTTGTGACCATGTACTTGTAGAATTCAGGGTTCCCACAGGCTCTGAAACAGTCTGACATTTACAAATCTGCTTTTAAAAGGTGCTCAGTTTGAGATGGCAGGTCTAAAGTGGTGCTGACATACACTTGTTCATGACATTAGTTTTTTTTCCTAACATCTTTTTAGTGGTTTTATGCAAAATACAAAACCTCAATGTACATTATGACAGGATCTCTGCGGATCCTTAAAATCTCCTAAGAAGTATTACATTTTGCTGATTTTTTTTTTTTTTTTTTTTTTTTAAAGAGTGGCATTAAATTTCACATGGGTGGCATTAATTTAGTTCAACTCCATAAATGTCATGAACTAAACTGTTTTTAATGGTTCAATAAATCCACCTTTAAAGGGGAACTTTGTTTTTTTTAACCCGAGGTCTGTTTTTATATGTACTTTTATACATGTGAGTGATGGCGAAAGGAATTTTCGAGATGGCACTAGTATTTAGCTGGGGAGGCAGCCTGGCACCTCAGCTTACGAAAAGTATGGGGCAACTGCTTCCCCCCACGTCAAAGTTCACCCTAATGTACTTTTTCCCCCACACTGACTGGCTGGGATAGTCTCAATGACTGTCCAACAACATATTAGAGGAGAAATGAACGAAAGTCTCTACGTTCCCTGATGATCGCTATTTACAACTCAGCCAGACAACACCTATTGCCACGACCAAGACGCTCTCCTCCGAGCGCCCACTCCATCACCACACGGTGAGCGGAACGAAATTTGGACACAGACCACAACAAATAGCGATCACCAGGGAATGTAGAGACCTGTGTTCATTTCTCAGTCGTTGACACTATCTGAGCCTGTCGGTGGGGGGGGCACGTTAGGGTGAACTTTGACATGGGGGGAGGAGTTGCCCAAACTTTTTAGTTAGCTGAGCTGCCAGGCTGCCTGCCCGGCTAAATACTAGAGCTATCTTGAAAATTCCTTTGTCCATCACTCACATGTATGAAAGTATATATGAGAACAGACCCCAGGTTAAAACAAAAAACAAAGTTCCACTTTAAGGAATATGAAAGACTTTTCCCCCCCGTCAAGTATATAAACAATATTAGCTTTTATTCTTGTAAGCACTATTGAAAGAGAAATTCAGGATATCAGGAAAATCACCATTTATCAAATAATGGTTAATCGATTAATAAGGTCAACCAACTAATAATTAATGGATAATTTGCATCCCTCGTTAACACTATGCCTGCTTTGGTGTGTCTGGGGCCCAGCACAACTAATGCCTTTGGTACCTTCACCCCAACCATGACGCTTAAGGGTACTGTTTATTTATTTATATTTTTTCCTGCAGTGGTCTGAATTTTTATTCTCAAAGGTCTGAAAAGTCTTGAAAAGCATTACATTTTGTAATCAAAAATGTGCAAATACCCTGCTGTTAGAACCTGTTAAAACCTTTTAGAACCTGTTCACTTCACTTTATTTGATTAGGACAGTGCACATTAATCAATATATCAGTAGAAACGTCAATACAAATATGCCGGAGTTAGCATAATTGCTAAATTTCATCCGTTGTCCTAAGGCGCAGGTATCATAAAACCAATAATACAGGACAGATCATGTAGACATTATAGCATGCATCACATACAACAGTAAGCAAGATAAAATCGTTTTCATACTATACAGTTAAAAATAAAACCAGTGTTCACACAAACAGTATATACTTGAAATAAAGAACCTTAATGAGAACAGGTCTGGTTTGTTTTTAGCCACTGTTTGAGGGTTCCTTTGAAGGTGTTGATGTTGTCACACAGTCTGACATGAGCTGGTAAAGTATTCCAGGACTGTTCCTCTAGTGGACACCATTTGACTGAATTTAGTCCTACGCCATTTCACTTGGAACCGATTGGAACCTGCGAAACCCGTTACAACTTTTTAGAACCTATTGGCACCCTTTAGAACGTATTGGAACCCCTAGGAACCTGCAGAACCTTTTGGAACCTGTGTGAACCCTGATAGTTGTTGCGTTTGTGTCTCTGGGTCAAAGGTCACTGATGTCCTCCTTCTTCCCGTGGTGTGTGTGTGTTTTTTTTTTTAGGTGCCGTGGCCAGTCCTCTGGATCCTCCCATTCTGGCTCCAGTTTGAAAAAGAAACCCCTTTAATACAACCTTTAAAAACTACATCCACTTAAACCAGTGCATGTTTTTGGTGAAAGAAACAGACACTTCCATTCAGTATAAATGTAGATTTTTATTTGATTTAAATTTTTTTGCAGAATTTCCAGTCTTATTTGCGTTTTTTTCCCCCCCGTTTTTCTTTCTCCACATCCACCGTAAATCTGTGCCGAGTATCTGTAACTGTCCCTGAAAAACAAAGTGTTTACTCTAAAATTTAAACAAACACACAAAAAAGTAAAAAAAACTGTGAAATGGCGAATTCTAAACCCACTCAGTTGAGAATATTCACTGCAGTGCATTTGATCTTTGTCATATTATTGCTTTTGTTTTTTTGACCCAAAGGAAACTTATGGAATTGTTTATTTTTAATCAGTTTGGTTTAAAAATGCAAAAATTAGAAAGTGACAAATGTAGCCGTTACCTCTGAACTGTTTTTATTTTTAAGCCTCAGTTTTTCTGTTTTCAAGGTAAGTATTTTTGATATGATGATTTTCCTTTTTCAAAAATGATGTTAAAACAAAAGTTGAACAATTTTAAAGGATGGATATTTTTTTTCTGCTAAATGTGTACTGCTTTTATTTTTTAAATTTTTCCTGTTCCTCCAGTGGTGTCGTCTCCTCGTAGCTCCTTTTTAGTTTTGTCTTGGTATCAGTAGAACACAGCTCTCCATGCTCCAAACTAATGACATACAGACGTTCCCAGTTAATGGTCAAAAATCTGATCCGTCTTTTTATTGGCAAAACAACTGAAATGTACACATGTAAATAAAATCCTGTCAAAGTCATCTCTTGGTAAGTCTGTGTTTTCTTTGAGTTTAAGTCAGAATGAAACAAAGTAAAAAGGGTCTGGAAAGGTTGGTTTAACCCTTTAACTCCTGAGACTAGCAGTTCCACAACGCCAACTCGCTGTCAGAAGTGACAGCTCGGGGTATATCCCCGAATGCCCCCACTCCTTAACCAGACAGCTATGATGTCATGATGTGAGCCATCACCAGGTCATGACCTTTAATTTTTTACTTAATTTGAGGTCAATAAGACATTGTTCCAGAGATTTAGGCATAAGAGTGTTTAGTAATTTCAAGCTTTGGAGCGGCCCCTTGTGGGCAATCTAGAAATGATAAATTATCCAAAATCAAATCAGTTCTTCCTCTCCATTATATCTATCCATATGGAAAAGATGAAATTTGTAATCGAAATATTTTTCAAGTTATGTTAACACCTACAGTTAGTGATGTTCAAATGAGGCTTCATGAAACAGTTATTTTTTTAGCCCTCTAGATGGAGCTCTGTTCAACAAAGGGTTGAAAGTTTCAACAATTT
>JAPTYR010000019.1:42405601-42416447 GCA_029814505.1 Siphamia roseigaster | reverse complement strand
TTAAGGCGTTGTCGTGTAAACGGATGCTGCATCCGCAACGAATACGATACGAATTCGAACTCGTGTAAACGGGGCCTGAGAGCAGCGCTGAAAATGGGACTTTCTTCCAAGAGGCTAAATCTGCACATAAAAGCTTAATTTTGAGCATGACTGTGGATATAACATCCAAAGACCACCACAAGCCCCTTCAAAGAACTAAAACAACATGCCATAGGACCTTTAAAGGATCTTTTAAGGGTTAATTTAATCTTATTGAATATAGTCTAGTCTTGTTGAATCTAGTCTAGTCTTCTTTAGTATAGTCCAGTTCAGTATAATGTAGTCTTGTTCAGTCTAGTCTGGTTTAGTCTTATTGAATCTAGTCTACTCTAGTTTAGTCTTCTTCAGCGTGGTCTAGTTTAGTCTAGTATAGTATAGTTTAGCCTTGTTTAGTCTTGCTGAATCTAGTCTAGTCTAGTCTTGTTGACTCTACTCTAGTTTAGTTTATTAAGGTTTTCAATGAGTTTACTGTTAGATTCTAAATAATGACACATGTGAACTCCAATGAGGAGGAAGAGAAGGAGGTGAAGTGAAGGAGGAGGAGGAGGAAGGAGGAAGAAGAGGTAAAGGAGGAAGGGGATGGAGGGGGGGGCTGCTGTACATCGCGTCATCATGGTTACGGTGCTGTTCTCAGACTGATGTGAACCGATGTAAACTCTGATCATTGACAGATTCCACTAAACACAAAGGTTTGATCATGTGACAAATGCAGAACCGTTCAAATGTTCTGTTCAGTCGGTGGTTCAGACGAATGTGGAACAGGTTCATGAGTCCAGAGGAAAACACTGTGGGTCCATTACACACATGGACTCTACAGGTTCTATGTCCTGGAACACTTACACGCTTAGTGATCGACCCATATGGATTTTTTGGGGGCCGACAATGATTTTTTTTTTTTTACATTAGCCTTAGCTGATGGCAGATACAGGCCACCAATATTTAGACCCGATTCTGATGTTTTTTGTATTTTTTTTTTTCTGTCAAATGAAAACAAATGTCAGAACATCTTATTTAAATACAATTACAAATGTACACTTTCTCTTTTTTTTGTCCTTTAATTTTTTTTTTTTTTTTTTTTTTTTGGGGGGGGGGGTTACCCTTTTTTCTTCTTTCATTTTCCCCTTTTTCTTCTTCCATTTTTCCTCTTCTGTTTTCCTTCCTTTTCTCACATTTTTGTTTTCTCCCTTCTCTTTTTCTTTTCTTTTTTACTCTTTTTTGTTTGCCTTTTTTCTTTATCTTCCTTAATTTTTCTCCTTTTTTGTTTTCTCCCCCCTTTTCTCTTATTTTTTCTTTCACCTTTCAGAAAATCATGGCAAGGAAAAAAAAGAGTATATTGGCCAATGCAACAGGCCAATGCTGACACAATAAAAAAAAAAAACATGGAAATATCAACCCATGTATATCGGCTGGGCGATACATCGGTCCATCATTACAGAGTTTCTATATGTGGAACAAACACTGTCATTTACATGGAACCCATCAAATCAGCTTGACAGTGGTTTAAACTCATCTGATGAAAGGATGAAACCTGAACACATTTAGTGGAACCAGAATCTGTGAACGTCTGTGTACACACATCAGAGTAGTTCGGGTGAACTGGAACTGGTCAGACAGACAGATGGACAGACAGACAGATGGACAGACAGACAGACATCCACCTGTTGGACTCTGAGCCTGAGAAAGTGAGCAGGAATGAGCAGAATGTGTGTGTGTGTGTGTGTGTGTGTGTGTGTGTGTGTGTGTGTGTGTGTGTGTGTGTGTGTGTGTGTGTGTGTGTGTGAAGTTGCGTATAAATGTGTGTCAGTGATAGAACCATGGTGGCGGTGGAATGGCATGTGGAATACGGCATGTGGAAAAACAGCTGATCCTTACACACACGCAAACACAGAAAACCATTGGACCAATAAAAGGCAAACATAGGACAAACAGGGACAGTAAGACCGTATGAGCGGACGTCCCATCAAACACATTAACACTGTTTATACATATGCACTTTATCTAAACAAATGCACACTTTGTATTAACATGCAACATCTACACACTAATATGCACTTCTGCCATATAAATACGCAGTTTCTCAATATAAATCTGTAGTATCTTCCATTACATGTGCAGTTTCCAGGGCTCTCCCCTGAAATTCTGAGCAAGGAGGTGGACTGGACCCACACTGTGCGTTTGGCAAGGAGGCGCTGTGCCTCTTTGCTACCATCTGGGAAGAGCCCCGAGTTCCTCATAAATATGTATTTACTTCTTTATAAATGTGCAGTTTCTCATTCTAAATGTACAGTGTCTTTACATAGATGTGCAGTTCCTCGTTATAAATGTGCAAGTTCTCATTCTAAATGTGCAGTGTCTTTACATAAATGTGCAGTTCCTCGTTATAAATGTGCAAGTTCTCGTTATAATGTAGGGCTGTCGCAGTTAAGGAATTCCCCCCTGCTGTGAGTCAGGGTGGCTCAATAGCGCAGTATGCGGTATTATTGCACCACCCCCTTTCATTTTTTAATCTATCTATGTGCAGTCTCTTCAAATAATTGGGCAGTTTCTTTACAGAATTGTGCAGTTCCTTGTTATAAATGTGCAGTTTCTTTACATAAATGTGCAGTGTCTCATTCTAAATGTGCAATTTCTTTACATAAATGTGCAGTTTCTCTACATAAATGTGCAGTTTCTCTACATAAATGTGTAGTTTCTTCACATAAATGTGCAGTTTCTCATTCTAAATGTGCAGCGTCTTTACATAAATGCGTAGTTTCTCATTCTAAGTGTGCAGTTCCTCAATCTAAAAGTGCAGTTCATTATATCCCTGAACGGAGTTTCGGAGATATTTTGTTTTTGGTCTGACTGTCGCCACCGGCTCCGGATCCTGTATGTTAGATGTTAACATGATAACTTGAAAAATATTTGGCTTACAAATTTCATCTTTTGCATATGGATGGATATAATGGAGAGGAAAGACTGATTCAATTTTGGACAATTTACCATTTCTAGATTGTCCACAAGAGGCCGCTCAAAAGTTTAAAATCACTAAACATTCTTTTGCCTATCTCTGAAACTATCTGCCCGATTGACCTCAAATTAGGAACAAATGAAAGGTCATGACCTGGGGATGCCTCACATCATGACATCATAGCTGTCTGGTTAAGGACTGGGTTGTTCGGGGATATACCCCTAGCTGTCACTTCCGACGGCTAGTTGGCTAGTTATAAATGTGCAGTTTCTCATTCTAAATGTGCAGTGTCTTTACGTAATTGAGCAATTCCTCATTACAAATGTGCAGTTCCTCATAAATACGCAGTTTCTTTACATAGATGTGCAATGTCTCATTATAAATGTGCAGTTTCCTATTATAAATGTGCAATTTCCTATTATAAATGTGCAGTTTCTTTACATAAATGTCCAATGTCTCACTATAAATGTGCAGTTTCCTATTATAAATGTGCAGTTTCTTTACATAAATGTGCGCTTCCTTATAAATGTGCAGCTTTCTTATTATAAATGTGCAGTTCCTCCAGAAACGTGCAGAACCAGAGGCAGGCTGAGTGAAGGATCATGGGAGAAACTGGATCCAGTGTGAACCAGAGAGTGATGCAAATAAACAAACAAAAATAAACAAACGCGTGGTGAGCCAAGGCGGAGTCGAAAAAGGCCATGGTGGACTGGAGGGTCCAGTTACAGACGTGTGAAAGTGAGGACAGATAACAGTGAACATATCACGTTAGCCCAGGACCAGGATGTCCCTCATAAACCATGGCCTGATCATACAGTCATAATATAGAGGTTCTAAAGCTAGATCTGAACCTGATCCTCCTAAAACCGGATCCACATGTCCGGGCTGTGTTTTGCTGGTTCTTGTCTTTTCTGGACAATCAGAGTGAATGTGAGGGAGGTGAATGAGCTGCTGATTCAGTCGTCACTTCACGGACAGACTGAAGTGATCGTTATTAGACACTTTAATGTCTGAGGTTTTACACATTTCACCAAGAAACAGCGATAATTACTGTAACACAAGCCCCGGTGGATACACACAGACCCACACTGTTTCAATCCATTATGCTGTTAACTGCTTTGGGAGGTTTGTGCCCTGTTTAAATTAAACTGCAGATAAACCCACCCCCCCAACCCAACCACTGGAAATTAACACCCCCTGTTTGTGTTGTATTATCAGGCGTGAGGGCGCTCATAAGGAGCTCATCTATACGCCGCTGCCGCCACCACAGCCATCATTAGTAATTCAATTTACTCTTTATTAGCGGCTCTTATCAGAGGAACAGACACCACGACAGGCAAAAAACCACTCCATCTGAGTCTGCAGGACCCGGGTCCACCACCTGGGTTCAGGAGACTGGGACCAGGACCAGGATCATGACAGGGTCTACCAGCTGAGTTAAGGAGAACAGGACCAGGATCCAGGGCTACCAACAGGGTTCAGAAGATGTTCATTCTGTGGTACACTCAGGGTCAGTTGATGATAGGTTCAGGGACAGTCAGTGATAGGTTCGGGGTCACTCTGTGGTATGTTCGGTGTCAGTCGGTGGTACGTTCAGGATGAGTAGGTGGTAAGTTCAGGGTTGGGGCTGTGCTACAGTTCAGTGTTTAGTTGTAGACCCTGAATCTGCAGGAGCAGGTTCTGGTTGTGTTTGCAGTGGACCCAGTCCACAGTTACACCCGGTGCACAGATGGATCTGAGGGGGGTCTTTTCAGTCTAATGTTGGCAATGATGCTGCTCTAACATTTCCATCGGATGGCGAGGCAACTGCCGCCGGCCATGAGGCGTGTAGGGTACATCACAATGACCGTGGGTCATGGAGCTGGTGGGGCGGCGGCTATAAAAACACTGATTGCTTTCCATCAGGTCGGGCCTATATTCTACAGTTCGTTAAAACAATCCAATTTGCAGAGGGATAATTATGCATTAGCTGCTTTTATCTGCGGAGCCGAGCGGTGGCAGCTGATAGTCTCTCACGAGCCTCCTCTGCAAATTACACACTATCACCACTTGTTCACCATCACCGCTGAATTGGGCAATCAATTAACCTCCTCTCCCCGAGGGGTGGGGGTGGGGGGTAGGCTCAGCCAGGAAACACAGGAAAACACACAGATACAGAGAGGAGTGGGGGGGCACGAGAAACCAGGAAAATACAGGGGATAAGATGGGAGGTGCTGCCCCCTGGAGGACAAGGCTAGGTGTGAGTCCACTGGATAGGAAGAACAAATGTGTGCATCAGCCTCAGGCACATTTTAAAGTCCTCCCCCAGGCAAGAAAATCCACTACAGCCTCCAACTGCAGCCACAGAACCAAAGGGGACAGAGGACATGAAAGAGTGGACACGTGTACACAGACACCAGTAGAAGATGGTGACCAGGCCAAAGGAGGCCCGGACTTGGGACAGAGGTGGAACAGACAGCAGACCTGCTCCATCAGTCAAAGGGATCCGATCCCTTTGACTGTATTTTGTGTTTAACCTGTATTTTGTATTTAAAGCACATCTGTCAAATGTTTGACATTCTGACATATTTACAGTTACATAAATGTAAGGCTTGGTTTGATTTAAATAAGTTATCATTTGATATAAACAAAACTAAAATTTATAGTATTTGCACAACACAAAATTTAAAATCTAATTAGAATAAAGCTCAATAATATATCAATACAGATTACGTGAGAATTTAGACCTTGGTGTAATTATCGATCATGACTTCAACTGGAATTCCTAATATCCAAACTAAAGTTTGACAGCCATAGAAACCATTTTTAACATAGATGTAGCTCAAATCCACACAGTTTGTTGTTAATCTACAGCTGCTTAATGCCTTCTATAAGCGTCTGCACTGAGTTCTGAGCCCACACACACAATCAAACAATAAACCTGTGTATACATGATAAAAACAGTTACATTTACAGCCTATAATGAACCAACAAATGAAGGATTCAAACACCTCTAAACACTAAGGTTCTCTGATCTATGAGCTGTATGCAGTTAAAATAATGTTCAAAATAACCTCCTGTCAACAGTAACGGGTAATGTCCAAAATAGAGACAGACCGATGGAAATATTCACCAAGAGAATATATGGAATAAGATCCTGCACAGACACATCAGGCTCCGGGTCCTAAAGGAGGCCTGATACCCCTAGGTGAATGTTCCGACTCTATATCACTAACATTTCATGTGTCGTTTTCTAATGATAAAAGCATAAAAGCATAAAATAAAACCATCATCTTTTCTTCTTGAACATAAATTAACCCAAATTAAAATAGTACAATTAACTTTAAAAACATATGGATTTACGTTTTAATTTGTTGACTCATGTAAAAGCATAAATCTTCATGGGTTCATAATTATGTGATAGTCGTGTCTGGTGTGTTTCTGTGGAGAACTTCTGGGTGAACTTTGTGAAGTTCGCCAGTTACAGAACAGATGTTCTAAGTGGGCTTCAAAACAAACCTGTCAAACCCACCCATCTGAACCTCCACCACAAGAACAGCACCAAAACAACTCAAACACAAACACCATCAAATATTTAAGATTTAAAACCCACACCTTTACATCCAACCAGATGAATGTCAGACATGAACCAGAACCAGAACCAGACAACACGGACTGAAGAAACAGGCGCAATGAAAGGACCTGTTCTTCATCAGCATCAGGGAGTTTACAATAACGTGGTGACACACTGCCACCATGTGGCCAAAACATAGGACTGCATTAAGTCACTTCAGACCATGTGAACCTCAGACCGGTGTGATCCTCAGATCAGAGTGGACCTCAGACCACTGACCAGTGTCATGCTGGCACTTCCAACAGGCATCTGGACCCACTAGCCTCACCTTCTGGAGTCTAGAAGGTGTCCTGGATAGTAGATTTAAGATCTTAAATTGGACAAAACTTTATCATAATTCTCATGACAATTGCATCCTTAAAAATTCTATTCCACTCGACTTCTGAGAAGCTGAGGTTTAACAGGGTTCCTAGTCTTTCCCTGAAATGGTTTTTACAGGACTTTTCTAAGACATCTTCAGCCACTACAGAGACAGGTTACAACATCATACATTGATCTGTATGATCAAATTCCAGTGTTCAGTTGGACTCATCCAAAGTCTAGTGTCTACTCTTACTGTGTCTAAAAATATTTGTATATTTTTAATAAATCACTGAAAAACTATTTCATCTCAGTTCAGACACAGGGTCACAGGCAAGGGGAGGATCAATAATTTTCTAGAATAACTGAACCATTACCAGGACAATTGATCTTTTTTTTCCTTTTCATTTTCCTTATGTTTTCCAGGGCTGGAAAGTAGGCAATCATTTTCCAAGTTTTACAGGATGCAATGGAACCCTGATTTAAGTATAGTATGTTAGAATCAGAGGAAACAATGACATTTTATAATCGACTGACACACCATGTCCACATCCAAAAACATGCTTAATATCCTCTAAAGCAGTGTTTCCCCAACTGGTGTGCCATGAGAAATCATCAGCTGTGCCATGAAAAATTCTCCAATTTCACCTTAATGGTACTATAAGCAAGCAGCGTGATTATAGATACATACAATAGCACACACCACTGATCCACTTAGAGCTGCTGAAGAAGATTTGTGTGTCTTTCTTCAATTCCTGCAAGAATATCAGCTATGTGTTTAACCAAACAGGCCCGGGTTTCACACTAAATAAGTAAACTGACATAATATTTACATTATATTTCAATAAATATACTTTTTGTGACATTTTTGTTTGGTGGTGTGCCTTGTGATGTTTCTCATGTAAAACATGCACCGTGGCTAAAAAAAAAAAAAAAAGGTTGCTCTAGAGTATCACATTAGGGGGGCAAATGTACTTACCACCAAATGTGGGAATTGCAAATATTTCACAGAGTTTTGCTGAGAAATATTAAAATCATATGCAAGTTTTTCAAAAAATTTCAATGCATTGTTTTCATATAAATCCACCATTCCAGTTCTACCTGTCTGGAACAGGACTTCCAAAAAATATGTCAATGAAGAGTTTGGGATGATAGAAAGTACTAGAGGTGTGTGTGTGTGTGTGTGTGTGTGTGTGTGTGTGTGTGTGTGGGGGGGGGATTAAAAGGTTTGGACATTCTTTTCCATAGCCTTTTCAAGTGAGTCATGACAGGATGTGATCGGATTAAAGGGCAGGATTAGTGATTTCTATATTTTTATTTTTAGATATAATTTTTTACTGTTGTTATTCCTAGATGATGTCTATGATGTCTGATCTAGATGATGATGATGATGATGATGATGACCCTTTCTGACTGTACTGTGATCCTTTTCCTTCTACTGAAGTAAAACCATGTCAGGTCCTCAAACCCTCACACAGGAAAACCTCTTTAATGGAACTAATTCAGATGTTCAAGATCTTCGTCACATTTGCGATATTAATTGCATTAATAATTACCTTCATCATAACAATCAATTATGGGTCAAGCTGAGTCAATGTGGGCGTGTCTCTCACCTGTTCTGGGTGTTCGCATTGACAACCTCCTCAGTTTATGGCGCCCAATGGACACGAGGTCTCTGGAAGGTGTCCTTCTGGTCCAGGTCTGAGCTCGACCCCGCAAAGACGGTTTACCTGGGGAAGGGCCGACCCCCCTCTCGGACCCACCCCCACTGTGGAAACACAAACACAGATATGCTTGACTACAGTGATCATGGACTGAAGACGGACAAACTGAGCCTCTGAGGTCATTATCTGTTCACAAGGTCAAAGGTCCTAGTCTGGATGTGATGGGGCACAAGGTCACAAGACAAGGTACACCACCAAAGACCGGGAATGTCACCAAAGACCACTGACCCCACCAAAGACCAGGGACGCAACCAAAGACCAAGAACCCCACCAAAATGGTTAATTTAATCTCAAGTCAATTTATAACAATAATATTCCCAAGTTTTCTACACTTTTCTGATTGGTTCAATTCTCTGCTTTCTGATTTGTGTAAAGCTCTGCTTTCTGATTGCACCAACCTGCTGCTGGACTTCCTGATGATCTTCATCCTGCTGCGGAGTTTGAACCCTGAAGACAATGTGGGGGTTGAGGTTGAGGGAGGGACTTGTTGTGGAGACGGAGTTTTCAAAGCTCTGCTGCTTTTGTCAGAACTCCAGTGAAAAGATGATCTTTGACGAATCACTGATGGTGTGGAGGAACCCTGACCTCCTGCCTTCCACCGGTAGCGACTGGAACCTGGACCTGGTACCGCCCTCTTCAGTTTGGAGCTGAGGACGGGCGAGTTTCTGAACTTCTTGGCCCCACCTCCTTTGTAAACAGGAGGCGAGGTTTTGGTGGAAACGGTTTTCTTGATGGCTTTATTTCCAGTAGCAGAAGAAGAAGAGACCCATCTGTACCTGGAAGTTGCCACTGAGCTCTGTCTGCGAGGAGTCCTCCGAGGAGGGGCCTTCTTCAAAGAGGAGGGGCTCACAGTGTGAGGGCCTTTTTTCAGAGAGGCAGGGCTCAAAGGTGGTGTGACTTTCCTTAGAGGAATGGGGCTTGCAGGTGGGGTGGCTTTCTTCAGAGGGGCAGGACAAGCACTGTGCTCTGTTTTCTTTAAAGAGGTGACGCTGGTTGGGATCTTGTGTAAAGGGGTGGAGGAGACCGGGGATTGATTTGGAGGGGTGGGGCTAACAGTTTTTACCCAGGTGAACTGAGACTGTTTAACTGCAGATGAACCAGTCAGACCTTGGGAGTGTTTCAGTGTGGGTGGGGGATTTTCTATTGCCATGGTACCAGTCAGTCCGCTATTGGTTCTGATGTGGGCGGAGCTACTGACGATAACAATCTGCTCACCTGTGAAGTTGTTTCCTGATGCTACTGATGTTCCCTCAGATGAAGAGATTGAGTTCTTGTTTCTCAGAGAGTAAGTCTTCCTCCAGCTCCTTTGGTTTCCGGAAACTGAAGGATGGCCCACAGGTGCACTGTAAGCCCCACATCTGGCTGCAGGTGCAATGTAAGCCCCAACTGTAGCTGCAGGTGCACTATAAACTCTGCCTCTGGTTGCAGGAGTATTACTAGATCCTCCTCTGGTAGCAAATGCACCGTATGTTCCGCCTCTTACTGCAGGTGTGCTGTATGCTCCACCTCTGGCTGCAGGTACACTGTAAACTCCACTTCTTGCTATAGGTGCACTTCTAGCTCTACCTCTCGCTGTAGAAGTACTGCTAGCTCCGCCTCTTGCTGTAGATGCACCGCTAGCTCCACCTCTCGCTGCAGGTGTACCGCTAGCTCCACCTCTCGCTGCAGGTGCACCGCTACCTCCGCCTCTCGCTGCAGGTGCACCGCTACCTCCGCCTCGCGCTGCAGGTGCACCGCTAGCTCCGCCTCTCGCTGCAGGTGCACCGATAGCTCCGCCTCTCGCTGCAGGTGCACCGCTAGCTCCGCCTCTCGCTGCAGGTGCACCGCTACCTCCGCCTCGCGCTGCAGGTGCACCGCTACCTCCGCCTCGCGCTGCAGGTGCACCGATAGCTCCTCCTCTCACTGTAGGTGTACTGCTAGTTCCGCTTCTCGCTGCAGGTACGTTGCCATGGATGCTCTTGTGTTTATTGATAAGATCTGAAAAGAGATAGTAAATGTGGATAAACAAAGGCAAATGAAAACAACCGTTACATTCTGCCTGAATATGACGATAAATGTTAAGTAGTGAAATTCATCATGTCTGTATCAACAGTTCTATCCTGGACTAAAACAGAAAACTATATGGAGTTGTCATTATTTATAGGTTATTATGCTATTAGTTTAAAAAAAATTAGTTTGAGAACTCTGCCGTAGACTTCGGTTTGTTTTCTGTCTCCCTCT
>JAPTYR010000019.1:42000045-42011787 GCA_029814505.1 Siphamia roseigaster | reverse complement strand
CGCTGGTTCTAAAAGCTCCAAATGTATCATGTCTGTGCTAGCTAATGCTATCATTATGCACTGGGTTATATGCTATAGGCCCACACACTACAAGAAATCCACTCAAAAGCATTTTAATGGACATTAAGAGCTTGAGAGAAGGTTTAACACACACATTATCACACACTTTGATGGAAATGCGCACACGTGTCAAACTCTGTGTACCCTGAATAAAATTATCTTGCGTATTTCCCTTAAGATAACTGAGTTTAGCCTCAAACAGATGAGATATATTTGTAATGTTGCCGGATTTCTCCTTTAACATAATGAAAAAGAACTACTAACACAAGATTGTGGTGGTTGAGGGATCTAGCACACTATCTGTCAATAGCACAGCTGTAGAATGCATCAAATATCTTTCAGAAAGATGTAATATAAACAGACAGATATGGACAGGGTGTGTCCAGGTAACTTCATTATTTAATTTTTTGCTTTCATCTCTTGTTATTGTCATTCTATCTCATATTCATGATCACACAGACACAAATGTATAGAATAAAAATCAATCAAATTTTATGCTGTGTTTTATAGAAATAAAACCATTTTCAAATATTCAAACTGCATAACAAACAAGGACTTAATGCTCTTAAATTCTTAGCACAGTTGTAGGTACTCCTCATGTCACCATGTTTCTGAAAGTGTTTTGTGACATCTTTTCCTAAGCCTGACCCTCAATACATTTGGAGGGTGAAATTCTAAAACTTGTGTTTTGTAGCCAATTTATTTTGGTTTCTAACTTTAGGTTTGTGGCATGTCTGAAACATTGTGTTGATCCTGTAATGCAAATAGCTGTCTTCCAAAATGTCCACATTACGCTACCCTGTTTTTCCTTTCTTTTTTTTAAATGTTCAAGTAAAACTGATAGATTATCAATCAGTTTTTGGCTTTGATAACTCCTGATACAGAGGTGTGACAGACTCTAGAAACTGCCTGTGTATCAATGGTACAAAGGTGTTTTGGGGGTTTTTTGTTTGTTTTTTTCAGGTGTAGTTACAAGTTAAAATTCTTCCAATTCTGTAACTTGTCTTTTTTATACCCATTTAGGAAAAGAAAGTGTTGCTAACAGACCCTGGACAACAGAAGAATGGGCAGTAGTGGAACGTCATCTCAAGAAATGTATTTAAATGAACAAAGTCCCAGGGAAGGAGGATGGTCAGCGCTGCATCACTGCAGAATCTGAAGCCCTGAACAGTCGAGAAAGGAGGGTGGTCAAATACTTTCTTAAAAATTCCATTGCGTCTCAGCATAGAAAATTAGAGTGAAAGTATTTATATTTACAAGTTAACCCTCTGATGCATACTGGTCTGTCCAGTGGTCAGTTGTTGTTCTCTTGTATATTGATGGGTTTTGTTGTTTTAGTTCATATCAGTCAGTTCATATCATTACTGTAACTTGGTGGTTCTTAATACCTGCGGTAATACATGTTTACCTGTAAATCTATTGCTTGTTATTAGACTGTAATTCTCTTCTTAAAAAAAAAAAAACAGCATTAAAAATGTTTTATTTCATAGTGTTGTGATATTGTGTTTAAAAAACATGTTTCTTTAACACATATCCAGCTGATTTGTGTAACTCCATAAAAATAGCTTTCTTAAAAAGATTTAAATCATTGTTTTTTTCAGCCTAAAGAGGAATAAAAACAAACATCAAAAATCTGGACTAAGGTTGTCATAATTCATGCCTAAAAGGGTTAAAAGATGGTGTTCCTATCAACACAAGGAATTGTTGGACTGCTTTGTGGTTATCTATGCTGACTGTTAGTCAGCAGTTGTTTCGGTATGCAAACGTCTGATTTTGTAGTTTTGTAATAAATAAACTGTATAAACAACTGGTAAGTCCATCAGGATTCTGGTCCCCTCTAAGGTAGAAAGAGTTGACATATCTGTGTGTGTGTGGACGAGGGTCCCACAAGTAACAAATGCTAGAAAGGTGACCCCATAAGTGATCAAAAAAACTAGCATGGAAGAAAAACATTAGAATATGGCTAATTTAAAGTGACTGAAAATTTTCTTATTTTTTTCTAAGATTGCCTGATTTTTTACAGAGGTCTGGGACCATTGGAAAGGGTGGGCCCCATAAGTGGGTAAAAAACGGGGGGCCCTACAAAGTAACAAATGAGAGTGTGTGTGTGTGTGTGCACGTGTGCATGCATGTGTGCGTGCGTGCGTGCGCGCGCCGATAATCTCAACAAGGGCTGCACAATACAATATATTTTTTTAGCCCTGCAATATATATTGTGATATGAAAAAATACACTGGCGGATATGCCCATGTGTGGTCATTTAAATATTCAAATAAATTTGTTTGTTTTTCATCTTGCTGTGTCGACATATGCAAGGCACATGTTTCAGTTTCATCCGTCTTGTAGTTGAAATAATTCCAGTTAACGGACGTTGCTTTTCTTATTGACACCAAGTCTTCATTTTTGGTGATTTTTCGATTGCCATTGTTCATTTTTTTAATGTTGTTACCAACAACTCACTCCATGTGCATCTATTTCAGCAAACTGATTCAGAACTATTATGATTGGTGATCACTGTGCACAGTCTATGTCAGGTCCCCAGATTTAAATTAGATGAGAACAGGTTTGGGTTTTGTTTTTTAATCTACTATTCACGGCGTACAGTGGCCCCACTTAAATGCAATTTCCTTGTAACTCATGTCCAATGAGCATAGATTCTATTCTATTGAGTTCAATTGCCTTCTGCATTAGTAGGACCTGCAATGCGATTATTTCGCTCACATACATTGCGATGACCATGCTCAAACGATATATTGTGCAGCTCTAATCTCAACAGAACGCACTACACATAAAATGATTCTGTCCCAACACTGATCTAGAATCTGGTCCAAAACAGAAATCTCACATGACCAACCAAAGATGATGGGGACGGGTAAAAAAGAAAAAGTGAAGAATTTTTGCAGGTTGGGGTAAAATTAAACAGAATCCCTTGGTGGAGGTCTGTGCCCTTCAAGTGCTTTTCTAGTTTAAAAAAACTACACGTCAGATTAAATTAACCCTTTCATCACATCTGACATAATGACTTTAACTCCTCTAGATCTGTGCTGTTTTAACTCTTCGATATCGTACATATGGTATCGCATTAATGTTTAAATATTTTTTTTCTCTCTAGGTACCCTGTCTTTCCCCCACCATCCAAAAACATACACTGATAGGTTCATTGGTTACTCTGAAATTGCCCGTAGGTGTGATTATTTCTTTGTATGTTCAGCCCTGTGATGAACTGACGACTTGTCCAGGGTGTACTCCGACTACGCCCATACGTGGCTGGGATAGGCTCCAAGCGACCCCTGTGACCCTCGTGAGGATGAAGCGGGTTCAGATAATGAGATTAGATGAGAAATTTCCTCCTGTCATACATTAGTGATTAACAACAACATTTGTTCATATACATGATTATTTTTTGTTCTCGGTCGAATGTTAAATGTGTATTTTGTACTCACTTGGTAGAAGGGTGTTAGTGTAGGAATTTGGAGTTTGTTTGGGATTTGTCTGGATTATTTTAGTGGAAGGGTCAGAATTAAAAAAATAAATAAATAAAAAAATCAGGCGGAAATCAACAACTGTTAAATTCAGACCAAAAACAAACTACACACACACACACACACAGCTGGACACCAGGGGGTTAAATAGCATTCAAAAATCAGTCATTTAACATTCCTCGTATTAAGTCACCTATGTTTATGTTTTTACATGTAAAACTAACTGTCCAGATGACGACCATAAACCCCGCCCACTGTGGCAGTAAACCTAAAGATAAATCCAGGTCATATGACCAAACACAGGACGTCCTGTACACATCTGCTGTCCATAAATATTGGTCTCTCGCCGTCCCTCTGGCTGCTGTGGATGCTGCGTTGCCATGGTAACCCCTCCACCAGGCTGACAGTGGTCCTGCCTCTCAGACCTGCAGAGGGGATAATGACGCTAATTAAATATGTCTAATGGATGTCTGTGTTTTGGTGAATCTCCTGCTGCTCCACAGCCTCCAGCTCTTCTCTGCTCCTCTTCTCTGCTCTGTTCTGCTCCTCTGCTCCTCTCTTCAATCACATACTGGTTTAATGTGAGTCAGATGCAGATTCACCTTAGTTGAGGATCCTCAGAGTGATGAAGAGGAGGTGAACCATTCTCCTGCTCCACCTCCTTTTTCTTCTTCTCCTCCTCTTTCTTCTCTTCCTCATCCGAATTGTTGTTCTTCTACTACTCCTCTTGCTCATTGTTCTCCTTCTTCCTCTTGTCCTCATTGTTCTTACCTCCTCATTTTCCTATTCCTTCTTCTTCTCCTCATTGCTCTGCTCCTCCTTTATTCTTCCTTCTCATGCTCCTTCTCTCCTTGTTCTGCTTTCTTCTCCTAATTTTTCTTCTTTTCTTTGTTCTTCTCTCAATTGTTCTCCATCTCCTTTTCCTTGTTCTTCTCCTCCTTCTCTTTCATCTCTTCCTCCTTGTCCTCCTTACTGCTCTTGTCCTCCTTTTCCTCCTTCTTCTCCTCTTCCTCCTCCTTCTCCTCCTCAACAGAAACACAGACCTTTTTCCTCTTTCCATTTCTCATCATTTTCTCTCCAGAGTAACTCCTCATGTTTCCTCCTCTCCTCCGCGCCTCCTTCCCATTTACATTTACGACAGCGTTTTGTTGTGCAAACTGAGTCGTGTTTCCCTGGAGAGTGAGCAGCGGTGGAGGGGGGGTCTGGCATTAACATGGATGTGGAGTGTGTGTTTTTGTTAAAGTAGGTCAGCGTCGCCTCAGTGCAAATGTAAAATGTGACGATGTCGACCTGATGAGACTCCGCTGTCATTTCCAGTTTATTCACCTCCATTATTCAGTTTCTATTCTCCACTACAGACGTGTTTTTCTCCAACACATCAATGCGTCACAATGCGTTTAAAGTCTCCTACACCTGTCAACTACGAGTTTAGAGTCAAGGTTTGTTTGTTTTTTTTTTCCCCTAAATCTGCGAATCTACATAAAACTGAGGTTGTTTCATTTAAATTCCTGTATTAAATAATAAATTCAAACCAAAATACCAACCAAAGCAGGATGCCTGATGAAAATGTGTGATCTAGTGCAGACTTTCCTAAACGTTTTCAGCTCTATGTTCGATACCTATGAAAACATCATGATCATGTTTTTGACTAAAAGAATAAAAAATATCCAAAGCATCCAATTCCCGTTCATATTTTTAACATGGGTGGGACTAATAGAATATAATAAAATTAGGTCTGCCAAAATTAACGCAGATTAATCCATCATCGTGATTAATCTGATTAAAAATTTTAACACTGTTAAATGGAAAAGTTGTTTACAGTTGTTTTGTTGAAACTGTCACAGTGTTGAATTAACATGTTAATTGCATATATATTAATATTTTTGCATATATTTTGGATATTTTCTCACATTTTTTGGTGTTTTTTCCTATATTTTAGAAGATTTGGGATACGTTTTGGATTTGTCATCGTTTTTTGTGTTATTTTTTGGGTGAATTTTAGTGGATTTCAGTATGTTTTGTATATTTTTTCTCCAAATTTGTTTGTGTTTCTTATTTTGTTTTTGTGAGTTTTATGTAAAATTTCAAATTAAAATGAGACGGAACAGTCAACAGACATCAAGTGTTTTGATTAAGATTAATTGAAATTAATCCAAAGCAACCCGGTGATTAATCTGGTTAAAAATTGGAATCATTTGACAGCCCTAAGTAGGGTAGAGTAGAATAGAATTTTTCATCTATTTGTTTTATTTACAGAATTAAAAAGAAACCAGGTCAGGGTTTGTAATATTCAGGCTCCTGTTTGACTTCCTGATTAAGGCTTGAAGCTGAAATATGTGGTAGTGGGTTTTTTTTAGGTCTAGATATGACCATGCCACAGTAATAAAGGCATTTGAATGTTTAAAGAGAGTGCCTTAGAGGTTTCTTCCAGTTTATCATCTATAATACACTATATTTCCAAAAGTATTTGCTCACCTTCTTTGACTTGCATATGAACTCTCCACCCCATTCTTAATCAATCTGGTTTAATCTGATGTCAGTTCACCCTTTGCAGCTATAACAGCTTCAACTCTCCTGGACAGGTTTTCCACAAGGTTTAGGAGTGTGTTTTGGGCAAAGCTGCAATTTTTTTCGCAACTACAGTCAGGTAAATTAAAAACAACACATTAACAGATACAACAAGTGAAGAAGAGATTTAACAGGAACATGGTGCAGTATGTGTGGACACACCAGGAAACCACATCAATTTTTCATTTAGTAGCAGACAGAGGGGTAATATATAATAATAATAATAATAATAATTATATCTGTAAAACAACATGATATTTACGTTTGTCACCATGTTTATGGAATGACTTCCCGTGTCATCTCATGATAATAAATAAACAAGTCATTGCATTTGTGATTTAATGGAAAAACAGACATTACGCTCTTTTGTTTTTTCGACGTTTAGTAAATATTGGTAAAGTTGTGCGCATAGATCCAATAGAAAAGCAACTTCTAAGGACAAATGTAATTGTACTTAGTTGCATTCTAGTGCTAATGGAAAACCTCCTAAAATCACACATAATAATAATAATAATAATAACAATAATAATAACTAGAAAAGAACTCGGAGAGCGCAGACCTCCGCCAAGCATTGCTATTCCCCATTGACCGCAATGTTAAAGAAAATTTCAAAGTGACCCAGAATCCAGGATCTCTTCCTGATCTTCACCAAAATCTAATCGATTAGTCCTTGTATCACTACCAAGTTATCCTGAAAATTTCATCGCAATCCGTCCATTACTTTGAGCTATTTTGTACACAAACAAACAAACGGATAAACGCCGGCAAAAACATAACCTCCTGGCGGAGATAATAATAATATATAACTGGCACTAAAGAACTTTATCTGGAAGGGAGCCATGACTACCGGATAATAAAGTTGCTAATGCTAACTCAAATGTTCCTTGACAGTTGACAGTGCAGATTATGCTTTAATGGACAAAGAATGACAGTCAACATTCTCCGGTCTAGATTAATGCATTCAGATGAAAAAGTTGCAGTAAAAACAACCCTTCAGACCATTACACTTAAGTCCCCACCCAAGAACACTGCAATCTCATTAAACTCTATGGATTAAGAATGGGATGTTACTTTAGTATATTCCAAGGCAGGTGAGTGAATATTTTTGGCAGCATAGTGTATATTTGATATTGAACATTTTTGCTCCATAGTTTGAATTTTGACAGATTAAATGTCAGTAATTGAAGTTGAATAAATTCCATTGTCTTTGTTAATGATCTAAAAAGCAGCTGATTCATTATACATTTAATTTCATTATTTATTTAGGTATTTATTATTTTATTTTTATGTGTTTTATTCATTCATTCATTCATTTTTATTTCATTTATCTATGCAACTTTTTTGGTTTAATTTTATTTCTAGGTTCAGAATCTTTATGGATCAGATTTGTTGTTCAGTTTCATATGTTGACATGACGTGATAGATAAAACCTGTTCAACAGGATCAACCCTTTGAAGGTTTGTCTCAGATCGTGTTAATATTTGAGGTTTATTATTTGTTGTCTGTGTCCGTTGATGCTGTGGAGGTAGATTCATAATTGATGAGGTGTGGTCTCTAATCCGCCTCCTACTTCTCATCGTCCATCTGTTCCATTGGCTCCAGACTTTACATTTACATCCTTCTGTGTTTCATTAAACCATGTATGTTCATTCACACTACTCAGATGTGATTGAGATTCTGTCTTTGGAAGGTGATGCTAAAAACAGACATGGTTGTGATGGTTTTTCATTTCTGTTTGTCTCCTGGTTGATTGGATAAATGTCTGGACAGTTTAAGATTTTTTATTCACCGACAACAGTCAGAAAAAGCAGCTGAATTTCCTTTTTTTTTTGAGTTAGGGTCAGAAATGGTAAAACCTTCAACTAATCACCTCCTTTCCTCATCTCATCTTTTCAACTCCTCAAACTGATTCTGTTAATGGATCTGGATTACCCATCAGCCTCAGCGTGATGGGTTACTTTATGCAGTCCTGGATGAAATAACCCTCAGACGTGTTCTAGTATTCGTCCAGGTCTCACTTCCTGTTCAGGTGTTACTTCCTATACCGGTGTCACTTCCTGTCCAGGGGTTACTTCCTGTATAGGTTTCACATCCTTCCTAGGTGTTACTTCCTGTATAGGTGTTACTTCCTGCCCAGGTGTTACTTCCTTTCCAGGTGTGACTTCCTGTATTTCCTGTCCAGGGGTTACTTCCTGTATACTTGTTACTTCCTATACCGGTGTCACTTCCTTCCCAGGTCTTACTTCCTGTATAGGTGTTACTTCCTGTCCAGGTGGCGAAATAATGAATTGTACTATGGCGACGCCACAGTTAGCCACACTCGGCTTCTGATTGGTCGAACTTCAAACGTCATCGCCAGCAGCGGCTGCAGGGAACCCCTTCGCGCAACCAAACCCCAACCCTCTTTACTACACGTCTTTATTTCTCAATCTTTCTCAATCATAAGCCGAATTAGGCAAACTGTGGCATCGCCATAGTAGTGGTGTCGCCACAGTAGGATTCATAATTTGGCGTCCAGGTGTCACTTCCTGAATAGGTGTCACTTTCTGTCCAAGTCGTATTTCCTGTGTATGGGTTACTTCCTGTCCAGGTGTTACTTCCTGTTCAGGTGTTACTTCCTGTCCAGGTGTCACTTCCTGTTCAGGTGTTACTTCCTATAGAGGTGGCGCTTCCTATCCCAGTAACCAGGTGTTGTGTTGCTTGTCTCTCAGGTACCAGTCCTCTGGACAGTCCACGGAACTTCTCTCCAAACACAGCTGCTCATTTCTCCTTCGTACCTGCTCGTAGGTGAGTCACCATGAACCCGTGGGTGGGGCTTAGATCTACTGGTGGTTCTGTTGGGTTTTACACTGACTGAAACAGAACCTCATGTTCCTCATTGAATTAGGCTCCAACAGGTTCAGACTTAAGGGTTAGACAGGTGTGACGTCCATTTCATGTCCAGTCAGAACCGGACCTGAACCTTACTGGGTTCTGTAGTGGTTTTCATATTTCATTTTCATTAAATTTTTGTACTCCAGAACATGACTTTATTTAACTTTTGGAGTTTAACGGGGTGAGAATCGACCCCTTTTGGTTCAAATATTCAACCTACGCTCTGACCAGCATCTGACATTACCATGGAAACGACAGGTTTTCTCAGATCTGCTAGTGGTTATTAATCCTCTTTTAATTAGATGGACGGTTTTTGAACCCACCACATATTCACAGTCAGGACTATTTATCACCTTCTGTAACTAAATGGAAGGAGTTCGAGATTTAATGAAGTGAATGAGTATAAAAAACGTTTTAGAAAAAGTCGTCCAAATATATAAAACTAATATGTAACCATGGAAACAATAGTCACAGATTGAATTTCCAGTTCATCAGCATAAAAACATAGAACATCTTCAGATGAAGTTTTAGATAAATACCTCAGATCTATATCAGATTTAACCCCTTCATTCACACCAGTTTATATGAAATGCAGTGAAGTTTATACAGTGAAACTTTACTCAAAATGTTTGTTATAAATGATTCTAAAGCTTCAATTTTCAACACAGTCGAGTCCCAGTGTATTTTACTGTTTTAATGAACAAAGAAAGAACAAGTGGTGCCAGGCACAACAAACTCTACCCCCTTACAAACATTTTAACTCTTAATAGACATCTCCCTCTGTAAACGTGAGACTATGGGTTTGACCTTCCAATGTTGCTCAAGGTCAAAGGTTATGATGCCATTTTGGGGCCTACATGTAGCTTCCTATCTTTCAATAATAGTAACTGTGTACATATCACAAATCCTTTTGGAGTTGCAACCATTTCAAATCATATGACCTCTATTTTGATCTTTCAAGGTCACTCAGGGTAAAAGGTTATGATGTTATTTAGAAGCCCCTGCCAGGTTATCTATCTGTCAATAATAGTAACTTAGTCTCTATCTCCATTAGTTTTTCTTGTTAGCAAGTTTTAGGGTATTGATCGAGTGACCCATAACCTCTTGGGTCAACAATTGATCAAAATCTATACACATGAGATGCAGAATTTGAAGACCAGCATTTTGGTGCTCATTGGAAATCTGTAAGATAAATAGTTCAAATGTTAGATCCAAAATTTGGTTTTGACCTTTATTGTGACCTTCACAGTCTTCAAATTTGTCCTTCAAGGTTCTGAAGTCAATGCACATCAACAGTGAGAGTAAAAAGAAGCTATATGTACAACTGAGTATACAGGAATCCAGGGGAGATTCCTTATTGGCCCTATCTCTGATCATTGTGAAAACATATTTTGGTGACCTTAACCTTTGACCTACATTCACCAAAATTTAATGGGATCTATTCTGGACCACCTCGCACCTTTCCTGAAAATGTCATGAAATTTGGTCCAGTAGTTTTTGCATAAATTTGCTGACAAACAGACAAAAAAACAAAACAAACCCAATACCCCTCTCCCTTTTCGGGGGTGGGTAATTAGTGAAAGAATCACCTGCGTAGTGATGGAAGATAATGAAATTAAAACCTGTTTGGTGCCATGTCACGAGTGATCACATGACCTGTCCATCAGTAGGAGAAAATTAGCGTGCAGACCTCCGGCAAGCAGCATGTTTCCACCTAAATAACAGTCATACAATTATTTTGTCCACGTCTTTAAATTCCTTGACCATGAAAATCTTCCTCTAGCAATTGGATTCAGGTTGATATCATTATTAGTTCAGTAGTTATTTACAAAATTGTCTTTTTTTATAATGGCGGTTTTCAGATAATCCGCAAAATCGAATCATTTGTTCCTTTGACCATCAACATTCCCTGAAAATTTTATCAAAATCCTTTCCTTAGTTTCTGAGTTGTTTTGCAAAAAAAAGACCAGCAAAAACATAACCTCCTTGTTAGAGGTAATTATGTAGAATGAACTGGTTAAAGCCTGATCTGTTTAATGATTGACCATCTTTCCAGATGTTTATATTGCAGATGTATTTTCCCGTAGAAGGGCTGAGTAAAATCGGAGGATGTTTTCAGATCCAATCTGTGTTTTAATGATTTCACTCTCTTATTTCAGTGTCAGTTTAATCAGTCGTAATCGTATAAATGAAGTTTCACCCCGGTTTAGTCCTTCGTTTGTAAACACTGTCACTCAAACCCAGACTCATAAACCTCTTATCCTCATGAGTTTCCACATGGTTCAGTTTCATATTAAGATAAAAATAGGCGACAGCGAAGACACAGAGATTAAAACGTCTGGTGAATTGTGATGCCTCTGAGATGATGTTTCCATGGTAGCACACGTCCGCTCATGATACGACTCGTAGGTAATTTCCACTGTTTCGTTGTCATACAGTGTGTTTTAATTTTTCAGCTGCTTTAAGAGCAAAAAGCCTCATGCGTTTACATCATCTGACCTCAGATCAGCAGCTGCATATGACACAACAGTGACCCCCAGTGGTCAAAAGGGAGATGACAGCAACACGCAGCAGCATTTGTCTGATTTTACTGGAAAGAGTCTACATCGTACAACTAATGGTTGTTTCATTGTAACTAATATGATAAAAGTCTTGAGTGTAACTGATTTAATTTAATAATAAAAATTAGGGCCGTCAAAATCAACAGATTAATCTGATTTAAAATTTTAAGGCATTTGTTTGTTGTTTTGTTTCAAGC